>JAZBHA010000182.1:36409-81596 GCA_037464855.1 Iselma pallidipennis | reverse complement strand
AATATTTTTTGTGTTCTAAAATTAAACAAAACAATGCTGCTATTTTTATTTTTAAAATTTAAAATTAATTCCGGAATTTCCACAATCTAGGTAGGTAATAAAACTTAATGACTGACAGCGAGCTAAATATTCATTCAAATGTACATTTCTAAAACTAGTACCTAATTATAATATTTATAGGTAAAACGGTTCAGGATCAAAAAAGTCCCTTTTATTAAAAATCGACCTTTTGGATGAAAAATCACACCAAGAAGCTTCTTGGAATGAAACTGTAACTAAAAAATACAATCAAATCTTCATAATTCACCATACAATTCATTTCATTCTAATAGGTACATAGGCCCAGAAGGGAGTGTAACAGTGGCATGAAATATGGGTGTGTTTGGGTACGATTACCTACCGTGGACAATGAACAAGTCCCACCTCTCCTATATTGTATATTTTTCATTCTGGTGGCCACTCTTATACGGTATCTTTGTCTATCTATCAATTAGAAACATAAGAATTTTACCTAAGCTAGACAAGATAGGGACGATCACTACAACAAGAAAACTATGTGGAGAACGAGCTGGTTCACACCCATATAGAAAATCATTATAGAGATTCTACTGTATTAAACAAAAAAATTGATAATATTGTTTTGTATTAACCAGGATGAAAACAAAAACCACAACTGCCACCAAAACGGAAATCCTCTTTGATTATCATTATTTATAATTAAGTTATTGAATTTATTAATGAGTTTTCCTCAATGAAAAAAAACGAAATCAATGAACGGCAAGCGCAACTAATCGATTTGAAAGAAAAATTTATAACGAACATCAAAGAAAAATCTATTTCAGAGACACACCTTCGATACGTTTCAAACCAGTTATGATGCGATCAAATGTAATAAAATTTCATTAATTGTTAATGAATCTGTTATTAACAGAATCAATAAAGTATATTAAATATTTAAACAAATTTAGTAGATTGGTACTCCTTTACGGTTTACGATACGAAATAAATGTTAATTGACAATAATTAGATTGGGAGGATTTTATTATATCCTTTAACTAAACTATAATTACTACTTATTGACTATTCATAAATACTATACAGTTATTTAAAAGCGGCCAGTTTATTTAATGAAATATTAATAAATATCCGCTTCTATAGTAGAGGAGGTAGAGTTAGAAATTGTTTACTTTTATTATGAATACTGATTCTAATGCTATTCATGAATAAAAATCGTATCAGTAATGACGTCAAAATACTGTAGATAATATACATAATTAAAATACGGAAAATAATAGAGAATTATCTTAAAACTTACGAGAATTTTCCAACTTCTATAATCCATTTGTTTATTTGTTTTAATATTAACTGACGGTAATACTTACAAAAAAAAAGGATTATTTATAATATATGGTGGGTCCTTCAGAGAAATAACGGTATCCCTGAAAAAACCACCATTACCTTTGTATTTTCCAGTCTGTGGTACACCATCAATTACGTTAATAATATCCCCTATCTTTATTATCAGTTTTTGTTTTTTGATTTTTTGATTAATTTCCAAAAATGTAGCCGATAATTTAACGTATTTTAATTGTAATAAATTACAATCAGTGCTTGTTAAACAGTTACCGTATGATGAAAATCGAATTGTTCGACCATAATCAAAAAATAATAACATAATTATCGTTGATTGTTATTATCATTGTTGGGATATTTTCGAATCGATTAATTTCGTTTACAGTTGTTCGTTGTTGTTTTTTTATTGTATTTGGAGTGGTGTTGTTTGAGGACTGCAGTTGAAAACAACTTGCACCGCAAGGTAGGTAGGAGTGTTTATTGACGCAAATCATTTAATTTAATGCAGACGTCATTATGGTATGAGATGATCAATTTCGAGCGGTGGTTTTGTTTTTATTTTACGTTGGGTTCGTTGAATTTTTTGGGTTTCATTTGTTTTGCTTTATCGATAAATGATTGTGCAAGAATCTTACCTCTTGTTTGACTTGTAATGTTTCAGTGTCTTCATCGCCACTTAATGTTGAACATGTTGAACAATCCGATGATTTCCGGAATGCTTTCTTCAATACATATTCCGTATCTAAATTGCTAATTGTTGAACCACAATAATTTAAATTACTACACGAACTGTGTAAACTGGAATCCGGTGATGATGTATTATGATCTTTACGTTGATTTCGAATATATTCAATATCTTCTAATGTTAAACCGATAATATCATCCGAATAATCACTAACAACAACTGATGGTGTACGCCAATATCGATAACGTGTCTGTTCATCACCATCATCTGTAAAACAACTTTGCCGTCGACTGTTATCATTGATTTGATCATAATCAAAACTATCACTAACACAATCACTCAATTTACGATCCAATGGTAATGGAACACATTTCGCTTCAATTAATGTTTTACTAGGAACATTATCATGATCAATTGATCCACGTGGACTGTAAGGACTATTTACCGGTTGTTGATCGAATTTTTTCACCCAATTTAATTCATCATCACTATGTTCCATTGCTGAATCCGAACTTCCACATCTTTGAACTTTACTATTATTATCAATTTTATCACGTTCATCATCACTAGTACCACCAGATGCTGTTGAACTACAATAACCACTTGATGGTGGCGGTGGTAATAATAATTTCTCATCAATTTCCGCCGGTTTTTTATCGATTATCTTCAAATTATTTTCGGTTTTAGCTAACATTGCTAGATAGTTATCACGTAAAACTTTAACACTTTTAAAGATTGTAGCATTGTTTTCATGCTGATGGTCGTGATTGTTGTCTTTAAGCATTGCATAAACACCAGTACGTCGCTGGCGTTTGTTACTATTACTATTATTACTATTATTATTTTGTTGACCGGAAGGGCTGCATTGTTCTTTATGTTTTTCTTCGTCTTCTTCTTGTTCTTCGTGATCTTCAGTGTGTGATATATTTGGTACATTGCACGCCATCTGTTCAGAATCCTCAATAACAGTTCCACTATTACCAATGACTCCTGTAAGTTTTTCGAAATAACGTCGATGTTTTTCAGCTTTCATCTTCAAAATCTGCCTTAAATCACCCAACCGATCTTCAAAACATATCTTAGTATTGTTGTAACAATACTTTTTGGTTGGGTATTCGTCGTTGTTAAGACACCAACGAGACCCGGAGGATTCCTCCATCCGGCGACTCCACACTGTGTTAAAACTGAAATCAAATGAATTTTTTCAGTGTTAGATAACAATTTTAACAGTATGATGATTAATAGGGATATATACCGGGGAAGAATAAAAAACACTGTAATATTAGTCAACTAACATGTTTACTTAATGATTCTGTTATCACTGTATGTGGTGTTGGGGATTTGTCGAAAACGACCGAATTAACTCTGCAATATAAAACGGGATTTATTAAAAAATCTACACACGACAAATAATAGAAACAAGTAAAGTTGACTCGTTAATTAGTGCGTGGTAGTAGATTTTTTTCGAACAACACCAACGTCATTTCAAAGTGATGGTTTAAGTTCCGCTCTACATCCTAACAAGATACAAAAATTAGTCCAAATGTGTTTGTGATAAATGTTTAATTGATAGAACAAATACGAGACAGACGAATTTATTGCTTCTAATATAATTTGTATTTCTTTTATAATAATATATTATAAAATATGAACCTCGTTATATTGACCGTGTACGCTAGAGCAACCAACCAACTAACAACCTTGTAGACTTTATCATTGGCCTCAATATAATGAAAACCTCTGGGCAAATATGGTGTTGATATAACAACCTCCCAACGAAATCTCGTTATACTAGATACATCTATATTATTGAACAATAAGTCTCATTACACCCAACCCTTTCGTTTCAATAAAAATCTCGATACAAAAATTACCACTACCATGTAGTCTCAATTTGTTGTTTTTTTTTCGAAAATATAATGCTTCGTGTCATCGGAAATGTTATCGTGGTGCCGTTGACCCACCGCATTTTAACCCTTTCTCAATGTGAACGAACACCGTGATCATCATCATATTGACGTCAATGGAGATGTTCCGCAATCTTTTCAAACAATGACCGTTTTTTTTCCACGACAAAACAATAGACAATTAAACAACCAGTAGACTGGTAGAAATCAATCAAATTTTTTAATTAGAACTCTTTTTTTTCTAGTTAGTTGTTAGTATAAAGAATACGAGTTTCTAGAAAGTACAATAATTTGATTTAAAGAGAGAAAAAATTAGGAATTACTTACAGATTTTCGAAAGTAATAATAACAGGGCGAGAACCACTTAAATCTCTTCTTATTACTGATATTCTGCGTTGTTAGTAACACTTGCTTATATATAAATGTTGCGACTATTTACTTTAAGAGTAATAAAGAGACAAATGTCTCGGGAAACAATGTTATCTGGATAATATCGCTGTATTAACAAAATTAATGCTGTATTTTTTTTTTTGTTTTCGTTTAATAATTTCACAATTGTATGCAGAAATATTTGTAAAATCCCACTATGACTTTATAAAATAATGTGTTGTATTTCAAAAATTTTATATGTAGGTACGTCGACTATCAAATTCGTATATCACGCTCAACGTGTGTGTCCTGTGGTCAACAATTTAGCCATCATCCGCCTCTATATAATATAAAAATAGAATAATATTATAGCCTTTTATTAACAATATCCGGTATTTCCGTTAACAATGTTTATTGACCGATTAGAACACTTAATAGATGTCATTAGAAAAATGCAATTATCCTTCCAAAAGCAGGTATATTTAACAATAATTAAATAATAAATAAAGTTACTTAAGTCATATATATCTTACCGATGTAGTAACATGGAGATAATTGGTGGAGGCGCCCTGAAAAAACCCTCACCACCATAATAATTGGTGAGGATTTTCTTCTATTTTATCAATTGATGTTATCATAAAAGAAACACATCACCAACACACCAATACCGGCCACCAACTATCAATGTTCAATAATGTACCCACCACGACACGACGGCCAACAACAAATCCAAGAAATTATCGCGAGTCTTGCCCGTATTTTAGTATATTTTTTTAGTTGTTGTTCTTCAGTTTAAGTAGCGCATGCGTTTGTTATTATTATTATTATTATTATTATTATTATTACTAATATTATTATTTATAATTTTCGCAATTTTGACAAAAATAAAACATTAATTACGCACGCAATTTATTGTTGAAAAATTTATAATCAACTGAACAGAAACAAGACAAGACGAAAAATAACAATAAATAACATATACAGTATGTATAGATGAATTAATGGAAATATTGACGTCATTACAGGAATAAAGAATACTTAGTTTTTTGAGTTATTTATAGTTAGTTAAGACAAAATTCGTTATTATATATTTAATTTATTTGAGGTCAGTAATGATAAGATCATGTATTTGATAAAATACACATTTATAGGAAAATAATAGATATTTTAGAAAAAATCTACTATTTAATTGTTTGATTATTTAACAAAAAAAACCTTAATTAAATCGTTTTGTGTGTTAATTTAATCTATTAATTATAATTTTTTAACAAACAAACTTGTTTGCTAACATTCACTTTTATCTCTCACCTTTCCTGTAATTTAATTCATTTACCACATGTGTCATGGTAATGGATCGTTGTTAAGTATTATCATTCTTTTTACAAAGATAAATACGTTAAACTGAATTCAATTTAAATAGAAAGGTGTAAATTGTAAATATAGAAAATTGTTTCAAGGTAAAAATTTGAAATCAACAAAATTTTCCCGCCCGCGCCTTTTTCACACCAAGTCTACCAACTGTATCCAACCAATTGGTACCAATCTAATAAAATGAAATTTACTAAATTGTTTTTCGGGATTAATTAATGGAATTTTGTCGAAATAATCAATAAAAATGTTTATATTTTATCGGGTGTTGATTGATAGTATTCGGTGATAATTGATTCGGATTTTTATCGTGAATTAAATTAATTGACCGTTCTGAATTCCAGACAAGCTTCATGAAGTCACCGTAGATGTCACTGTCAATGCAAATAAAACGAAATCGTATATTGTCCGCTATTTAATTATCGAAAATTTTCTTGGTTTTCTCCTGGTTTTTTGATGGTTTTCTTATCAATATTTGATAAGAAAAATTGATTAATTGATTGTTATCGATTGGTTATTATGTTAGTGAATGTGTTTGGTATGTAAATATTGATAATAATTCCAAGTGACGTTTCCAGGTTATGTACGTATGTTGACATTATTATTATTACCGTTGATCAGAAAGAATTTGGGAAAAGGGGCGTTGTAGCCCGAATTTATTTTTAATAAAACAACAACAAATAGACCACAAACACGGACAGAATGTTTACAAAGAAAAAGAAGAAACCCCAAATTTCACCCCCGACAAATTTCGAACATCGTGTCCATACTGGTTTCGATAAACGTGAAGGACGTTATGTTGGTTTACCATTACAATGGGCATCAATTGTGGGCAATAATCAAATATTAAAATCAACCAACCGTCCATTACCATTAGTCGACCCATCCGAGATAACACCAACAGAAATATTAGATTTAAAGACAATTGTACGTGGTGATCATAATCGAAATGACCATCGTCCATTGCAACAACAACAACAACACCAACATCACCATCACCACCACCAAAATAAATCAACACCTAATGGTATTGTTTTACCGAAAACATCGAATGTAGCTAGATCGAATTCATTAAGATCATCGAGTCCACCTCGATTAAGACGTGACCATCGGAATAATGCAAATGTACCACCGGCAGTGCCTGAGGAGCATGTTATGCAATATACATCAATGCGACGTGACCCGTGTATTAGTAAACCACAAGTACGTGATAATTCACCAGCTGAACGTTCATTAAGTAATCATGAAATACCTAATCAACATCTAAATGGTAATCTACCCGAATCATATCTTAGTCATCATGGTCCACCACCATCCAGAGACCATTCACAAATTTCACCAGCTAGTTCAATGGCATCAACAACTGGTGGTCAAACTTTACCACCACAATCGATTGGTTTATCACAACATTCGCATACAACGACAACTATACATGGTTCACATCAAAGTCTACAACATATGGGTGGTGGTGGTTATCATCCAGGTCGACATGATCAGAATCAGAATTTGAAAAATGGTAATCAAGGGATGAATATGGTGGTATCAACAACGACAACAACAACATCAACAACAACCACCCAATCTCAAACATCAGCCAGTAAACATCACGAACAAAGGCTAACACACGAACAGGTGAGTTGTTTTAACAAAGGGGTGGATTAAAAAAAAAACTGTGAATCGATAAAACTTTTATTGATAAAACTTCAATTCAATTTACGTCAATGTCTGAAAAAGGGGAAATTACAAGACATTCTGATAACATTTATTTTTAAAAAGACGATATTGATAATTAGAGGTTTTTATGCTCACTAGATAGGTCAGTCTGTTATCAATCAAGTTTGAAAATTTTAATTACCTTAGAATGATAACAATATTTATTTTTGTATTCTTCATAAGATTTCTAGGTACTGGGCCATAAAAGGGGCTTTAAAAATGGCCATTTTACTTTCACAACAATTATTATAACGGATATGATTCAATTAGTCCGTTAAGTGGCCGTTTTGCTCCAATTCTCCGTAATTTATTAAGGAAAACTTAAATAGTTTCTATATTTTTGTTTTTTTCTAATTTGCAGTTCCGTGCAGCCCTGCAGATGGTTGTGTCATCGAAAGATCCCCGTGAGAATTTGGAACGTTTCGTAAAGATCGGTGAAGGTTCAACGGGTACCGTTTGTATTGCACATGATCGTAATACTGGCCGACAGGTAGCCGTTAAAAAAATGGATTTACGTAAACAACAACGTCGTGAATTATTATTTAATGAAGTTGTTATAATGCGTGATTATCATCATCCGAATATTGTTGAAATGTTCGATAGTTATCTGGTGAATGATGAATTATGGGTTGTTATGGAATTTCTGGAAGGTGGAGCATTAACCGATATTGTAACCCATTCACGAATGGATGAAGAACAAATTGCTACTGTTTGTAAACAATGTTTAAAAGCCTTAGCTTATTTACATTCACAAGGTGTTATACATCGCGATATTAAATCGGATTCAATATTATTAGCATTAGATGGTCGTGTAAAATTATCCGATTTCGGTTTTTGTGCTCAAGTATCTCAGGAATTACCAAAACGTAAATCATTAGTTGGTACACCATATTGGATGTCACCGGAAGTGATCAGTCGATTACCATATGGACCAGAAGTTGATATATGGTCATTAGGTATAATGGTAATTGAAATGGTTGATGGTGAACCACCATTTTTTAATGAACCACCATTACAAGCAATGCGTCGAATACGTGAAATGCCACCACCAAAATTAAAAAATAGTCATAAAGTATCACCTAGATTACAATCATTTCTAGATCGAATGTTAGTTAGAGATCCAGCTCAAAGGGCAACAGCACAAGAATTATTGGCACATCCATTTCTACGGCAAGCTGGACCGCCTGCTTTATTAGTGCCTTTAATGCGTGGTGTTAAACATTCTAATTATTAAGTTTGTACTTAAATATGGTTATGTTTATATGTTGATATTTGTTATAATAAGTCCGATCATAGCTTATTATTATTAATTAATATTACTATTATCTTTTTAAATGACCAAATACTGAGAATTTTGCTCTCTTCAACGAAATCTCATATACTATTATTATATATTTTTGACATATTTATAGATATTATATTTGTGTTAATTACTCAATAACAAAAAAAAAGTGACCAGTATTATAAAAAGATATCAGTAACCCGTCCGACATAGTGCCTTATGGCTTCCATAATCTATTTGTAACAAATAATATTAATCGGACTTTATTTAGAAAATAAGCTTATATCGTAAATTTTTTGGTAGCTATTATTATAATTATATTATTATTATTATTATTACAATTACAATTATAATTATAATAATCAGGTTTTTATTTTGTTACAGTACACTAATGCACTGTAATATATATTTTGAAATTACCTGCAATAGCGGATTTCGCCTTCCAGAAACTCGAGGCGTTACAGTGTTTTGAGGCCCCAGGCGTTACAGATTTTTGCAAAATACAAGTATTTATTGTCATGTAGGGGGCCTCTGTCTTCCGCCACTGATTACCTGGATAATTTGTTGATTCTCCCCTTGTATAAATTGATAGTTTCAGGTGTAATTTGAGGAATTGAAACAAGAATACAAATATTATTGTGTTTAATATAAACAAATAACAAAAGCAACATTCAAACCGAAACCAGGCACGTTTACAAATATACAAATATATTATTATTATTATTATTATTATTATTATTATTGCTGCTTTCTACTGAATATGGCTTTTTTTCCTTTAGAAGCTAAACATGTTTTTTTGTCTTCTGTATCGTTATTATTATCATTATCATCATTATTTTAAATTATATAAAAGACGTCAATCTCTGACCATCCTGTCTTTGATGATATATTTGTTTCACGAGTATGATATGTTTCTTGGTTGTTTTCTTTGATTTTTTTTGTTTGTTGTTTTCGATTTTGTTGTTATTAGAACAGGATGGTCAGGTATATCGCGTAATCATCCTACACAAAAAATGTGAGCTTCTTTATTTTTTTGTCCTTAAATTTAAAAGTCCATCATCTACAGCCTACAGTGACATAATTGTTAATTATTATCTTATTATTACAGTCTGATTTTTTGATTATTATTAATTGATTGTTTATCAATCAAATCTACTCTTAATTTTCTATATTTATATACCATTCCTAGATTTTAGGTAGAGCACAACGCTAAAAGTAACAATTTTTAAAAAAAAAATTGCTACTTTATTTACTCACTACTTGATTTGCCGATTTGATATATCTATTAATGGAATGTTTTTTCTTTTTTTCAATGAAAATTGACTCAAGATATTTAATTTTTTTTTTTAATTATTATCGATTGTACAGGAAAAACATGACTAGAACTATCAGTGCAACGAAATAACTTTGGAACTTCGTTACCTGAGTTTATTAACGACATCTTTAGTCTACAAAAACGAGACTCTCTAAAACAATCTACCGGTATATACAAATAAAAGTGTGGTCTGGAGGAGCGCGAGAGCAAAAGAATCATTCTCTCCTAGGCCGAAGTTGATACTGCGTTATCTCAGTACCATTAACAAAATTTGAACAGGGCTGGACCCTTAACCCAAGTTCGGATTAATTGGGTTTATTTTTTGACCGCGAAGGGGCCCTTTGATTGAACGGGACCCTGGGCTGGACAACCCTTCAAGATCATGCCTAAATCCGCCTCTATATTTGAAGTAGCGAATCGTCCCCGCTTTGCCTCATGTATCAAAGATTGCAAGTATCTGTCATTTCTTTTGTGCTTATGCTACTCAAGACCACACTTTTATTTGGAATTACCTGTATATTTGACTTGTATTTTGGCAATCTATGTATAAACAAAACATTGCAAAATAGAAAGTATTACCATCAGTGCCGGACTGGCAAGCCCACTGGGCAAAATACTTCTTGCCTCAGTGCCAGAACTAAAGTTGCTGCTAGAGCATCTGTGAGCATGTGTGATGGAAACCCTTTATCACCTAAGGCCGTAAGCTATAGTTTATTTAGCTGATGCACTATTGATAACACAGTGATACTGGCATAGCCCTTCTTGTGAGTTCTATCGCTTGGTGGCCCAATCCGACACTGATTCCTATCTAAAAGTTATATTTATTGTTTGCAGCTAAAAAAAAAGTTCGTTTATTACTTATTAGAAGAAAAGGCAACAACTTAGGCAAAAAATAAATAAAATTTAAATTAAATTAAATTAAATTAATTAAAGTATCTTCACATTGACTCCATCTGTTCAGTGAGTTCAAGAATTGGACTCTCGCTGAGAGGTAATAACGGAGGCCACGGATTAGCAGGGAATGTCGGTCCCTATTGTATCAATAATTATTACCGTTATTATCATTTATTTGTTTGTTTGTTTATTTAATCGTTAAAATTAATATAAAAGAAACTAAAAGAATAGCACCACACAACATGCACAAGTGTTATAAAGATTGTCAAGTAAATTAAAAAAAAAAAAATAGGAAAAAACACACGTTACGGTTAATTGTTAACTGTATTTATTAGCTGCACATGGATCACTGTCTAAGAAATAATAATATAAATAATTGTCGCTTAAATTAAACAATATATAAATTTGTACTACAAAAAAAAAAAAAACAAGGAAGAAAACGAAACATAATTGCTTGTATTACAAGAGACCAACAAGTTGGTCCAACATTATGTGCAAAATTTCAATTTGAAATTTTCTCTATTTCAAGTTGGACCATCCTGTTATTAGGAAAACAACAACAAAAAAAACTTCTACAAAAGTTCCAAGTCTGATAAATTCTTTAGGCTAAAAAGCATCTAACGGACTAGTATTTTAATACTTCGTTATCATATTTTTCGACAAAAACAAAATCAAGTCATTGAAGTGCTAAGTTTAAACAAACCAAAAAAAAAACAAGGAAAAACTCGATGCTCAATACTAGTTAAGCATTTAAAAAACAAGGTGCATTTATAAACGCTGCGATACCTGGTTCCAACTCGTTGGCGGTGGTTGCCATGTAGGAACTGCATTCGATGATGGTGGTGTTGGTGGTGGCGGTGGTAGATCGGATATTTGACAAGAATTCTGCATGGAGCCTGGTAATGCTGACCAAGCTTCACCAGAACTCTCAACCAGTGCCTGGAACGCCATCAGATCTTTGCTTTCGGTTTCACTTAATGGTAATGGCGGCAAGACCTGTTGTTGTTGTGCTATTTTATAACTTGCCTGTCTCAGCATCTGCCGTCGTGCTAATGAATGTCCAGTAGTATCAACGCTAGTATTGGGTGATTGATGCGATAATGCACATTGTTTCTGTAGAATTTGTCGTTTTTGTTGCAACAGACGATGTTGCATGGCAGTTTGTAGTTGTAATGGAGGTTCTGGTGTTGTATTTGTATAACTGAAATTATCTGGCAGACTAACACGTTTATTGCCGCGCGGTTGTAGGTACTGGGTGTGTTGTTTTTGACGTTGCGACACCTCTTCCGGTGGTTCTCGAGCTTGATATTGTGATTGTAAACGTTGTGCTTCTCTTTGTACCAAATGCAATTCTAATACACCTTTAGCTTTACAATTTTCATTCAATTTTTGTGAATTGAATGCCACCACTCCTCGATTCGTATCGATAACTTGTTGGGCAACTAGACCATCACTAGCTCGTCGGCCTTCTCGAAAATCTACCGGTGATCGAGTTAAAGCTCTAGTAGTTTTAAAACTGGACATATGCACCAAAGGATTGTGTTTGTGCAGAATTGGTCTTGGTGTTAATGTATAACTAGTTTGTGTTGAAATGGCACTGGAACTTAATATTGGCTCGGTTTTACGATCAGTTGTTGTACAACTTGGTAAACTACTAGCCAATTCACTCGATTCCGATAATGGATATTCTAAACTTTCAAAATTACTATCACAACTCAAATTTTGACTGAGACTTTTCGATGTGTTGAAATTCGCAACAACACCACTTGAGGAACTTGACGATGCATAACTTAATCTAGGCGTATGGTCTTCTAAATCGGTCTCCACACCTTCATCCGTTGAACTCGAATATTGCGTTTGGATCTCACCACTTTTGTAAGCGTTACTGAAAATATTTCTGTGAAAACGGAGTAATAATAATATCGAACAAAAAACACTTACCCAGAACTGAACCGTCCCAAGGAACCTTTACTGTCGGCCACTTCAAAAGGTTGTGCATTTGCCGGATGTCCAAACGGATAGATGTGACCATGGTAATCTTTGAATGCCGATGTTTCTGTCGAAGCGGATGGTATAGCCGACATTTGTAACGTTGACATAAGTTTGGTGGCTTCCGTTGACATACTAAAAGTGGTTGTTGTTGCTTGATTGAGAATTTTCAAAGCATCCTCACTATTTGTAGCAGCTAGTAATTTAGCTGCATCTATTCCATGTATAGGAGGTGAATCACATTGACGCGTACCTGTATTTATTTTACTATTACTAGCTGTTGGAGCGGTTGTGGAGTGTTGGAGTAGCCTTCGACAATCTTCACTAGTACTAGCTCGACCGATTTTTCGCATTGCTTGTTCAGCGATATTTGATGGTCGCCGTCTCTGTACTTCACGCACCCCTGTTTGATTTTCACCACCAACAAGTTGATTTCGCAACTTGTCCAATAACAAGAAATAGATAGCAGCATGATGGTCATAACTGCCGGTTCGTATTGACTGGAAGAAAATTCAAATATTTACATTTGATTCATCATAGGTTTTTTGATATCAATCTGAATTACCTCTCGAGTCTTTGAACTGTCTATACCGAGACTTTGCATCAGTCTGAGGATCTGTTCATGGGGTTGTGTAGTAGAGGTTGGCAAGGTTAAAGGTATGGTTGGCGGAATAGAAACTTGCATCCATCTATGCTTTCTGATTTGGCTTATACTGTAACGTTTATTCGGTTCTAGGACTAACATTTTACGTATCAGAGATTCACAGTCTGAAAGCAAAAAAAAAACGATCATTTTTCTAGGAAATCCAGCGATGATGTGAAGAAAACTATTGGAAAAATTAAAATTCAAGTCATCGTGCAAATATCGTCAGTAGTGAGATGACCTTTGAAAGTCAGTCATGGGGCCATATCGCTGCCACCACTATTACACCGCCACCGTTGTCGTCGCCGCCGCCGCCACTATACCGCCCACACCACACCGTCAGGGTTCAACATTGACGTCATTTTGTGCGTCACAAACGAGCGCACGCAACAATAAGATGAGTACAAAAGGAGAAATCTGACGATTTTTCGACACATTCAATACATAATGACAATAATCAATCTAAACTATAAGATAAACACCCGAAGATTGTTGCTATTGTTGCTAACTGGAACAATTGGCGGGATTATAATTAAAAAATGAAGAAAAAAATTATGTGAAATGGTACGATGAATTATAAACGAAATTTTCGAAAATATTTTGCCAGTTTTCCAGCTATTTTAATCCGATAGAGAGGAGGGAAAAAAAAATGAAGCGGTAAAACTCCACATGCACAGGCATTAACATAAATAAAACAACGGCGAAAATAACCTGGGCCCGTTATTAATAAATATAATGAGAATTTTGTCAAGTATACGGAAAATTTTTCGAAAAAATAACCGACAAATAAGTAACAAACAAAATTTTTAATATAAAAAAGGTGTAATAAATTTACAGGAGTTTAAATTTGGACAGAAATTTTTGGCAAAAACTTATTTGAATTCATACAAATTTTATCTCTAACACAAATGAAGGTTATTAAAACAATTTGTATATAAATAAAACAGTAAACGACTAGTGTCCGTATCGTAATAACAGAAACCTTGTTATTAACGTAAGTAGCATTCAACTGTATAAACATTGATTTTATCGTTGACGTAAATTTCTGATAATACCTTCGTCTCTTGATTACAACTAAACTGTCTTAAATTAATAAAAACTCTTGATTTTCGGGGCCAAAAAAAGTCCATTAGACACGAGTCATTTACTAAATAAAAGATTAAAACGAAGAAAAATGTAGGTACAACTTACCCGAGCTCATAAAGTACGGAATTCTAAATCTACCAGACAGTACACGATCACGTAGAGCTTGTAACGAACATCCGTCAAAAGGTAGAGCCCCACATACAAGAACGTACAAAACGACGCCCAAACTCTAAATTTCAACAAAATTTGAAGTGATTTTTTTCTAAAAAGACACTTTTTTGTTTTTCTTAATTTTACTTACCCATATATCAATTTCGGGTCCGGTATATTTTTTGCCTTCAAATACTTCAGGAGCTGCATATGGGGGTGAACCACACCATGTTGATAATAGACCACCAGCTGTATAATAATTTGAAAAACCAAAATCAGCTATTTTTATATTATTATTGGAATCTAACAACAAATTCTCAGCCTGAAATACACAAAGAAACAAACAAACGAACAATTATAATCCTAGTTAATCATTTATTTTGGTGTTTTTCAATTAATTGTTTAAAAATATATCTATATATGACGTTCATTATTGCAATAATATTCAAGGTATTCACGTCAAACTTTTATCATTCAAATCGTTCTCAATTTGAATTAAAGGACTTGTTCCATTTAAGGAAAATTTCAAAACAGTTGTTTATTTGTTATCAATTATATTTTTCTCAATAAATACACGCAAGTCACTATATAGTAAAGATTCAATAATCCGACCATGTTGTAATTTTAATTCCGCAATAATTCAGATATAATATTAGTCGTTTAATTCACGCTTGATTGATTACTGATAATGAGAATGAGAATAAAATTAATGAGTGATATTTTTCAGTTCCATTGATTTTATGGAAATGTTCAATTCCTTATTCTTAAGGAACCCATACATTACCATTTATGTAAATATGACAGTCATTGTGGTCCGATGATTGAAGAGTGAAACCATACATGCTTATTGTCAAGTATGATAGTGTTAAATTGAATAAGGTGGTACATACACGTTACCAGTTTCAAGCTTTTGATCACTAATGGTGCTCACAGACTGCAGTCTACAATCTAGCTAGACTGAGGGAATTCGTCCTCAGTAGAGCAAAGCCAGTCTACAGAATTTTGAGACCGGCCGCAGTCTACCCAAAAATCTACGATAGTGTGAACGCGCTTGTAGACTGGGGACGAATTCCCTCAGTCTAGCTAGATTGTTGACTGCAGTCTGTAAGCGCAATTATGACTGTCTTTGACTCTCTGCCACTTTTTTTGCAGAAATATCCATCTCAGACTCGAATTGCCAGTTGCAACGGGTTTATGTTCATTGATTTACTGATTTGCAAATAATTTGTCACGTAAAGACTGTTAGTTCTAATCCATGTTTTTGGGTAAAGAGATCTCTTTTGATTGTTTGCGTCTTTTAGATACTCCTGTTTCCTACTCATTAGTTAGTGAAGGATGGGACACTCTGTATGAAGAGATCTAATACGTGTTTTGTCCGGAAGTCCCGAGCCCTTGCAAACTCGAAACGTATGACAATTGTCCCGTAAAGTCAGCTCTTAGGCCGGCACTGGATGGAAAGAGGGTAGGTATATCAGCGATCTTGTGCAAGTACTTTTACGGAGCCCTTTGTATAGACCCGTACACACGTTGAAACATTTTTGAATTCGATTAAAGACAAAGCTAAAGAGCATTAAATTAAGTTTTTTGTAGTAGGTTGTAAATAAATGAAATGAGTACTATTGAGATTGTGTTAGTTTTGTCGTAATAACCAAGTTGTTATTATTTGAGATGTCGTTACAACCGAGTTCTACTGTATATAGAGATCAAGCGCCCCTATGCAACTGCTTCGAGCCGGCTCTATGGGCGCCTCTAGGCGTTAGCGTGAGTTCGTACGCCGATCAAACCGGCTCTGTAGTTTTTAGTTTTCGATCAGTTTCTTTTAATTTTGTGATTAATTTCTCGTCACCCTTCTAATATTTTATTCATATTGACATGTTTGAAATTCATCAGTCAATTGTCATTGATCCTCTTACATAATAATGTATGGACTCCTTTATATGACTTTTGATATTTATTTTGCAAGAGGAATTAATTGTTAAGAGAAAATAATCGATTTTCATGTTTATTAATGTTTTTTTTCCTTCGATTTAAGATAATCTCATTGCTTTTTAATTAGTTTACTTATTGCGATTGTATTTTATAACAAATAATCCAGTAAATCCAGTCCAATAATAATAATCAATAGAATATATTTACAATTAATTAAAAAAAAACAACTCCATTATTATAACAAGTTGATATAAATTTGATTAATTCTCCTCCTTTATTGTTATTATTATTATTGTTTAACAATTCTGGCCTTCATATCTCGGGAAGACAATCATTTACTAATTATCTGAAACCATTGTAACAGGTAACAACGACGTACAAATTTGATGCGGATCTTGTCAAAGGACATAGGTATCCTACATATTAACAATTCAATTGTTAGAAATCAAAACAATAAATTTCTCAGAGATTTAATATTTGTTTATAAAAGTATATACTTGAAATATTTAATAATCGACACACAATGAATTACAAACAATCAAAAATCAATAATAATAATAAAATTTAATGATGTCAATATTTGATTTGATCTTTAATAGGCATGATTATAACTACAGTAGAAACTCGATTATCCGGCCCTCAGTTATACGGATTCGCGATTATCCGGCCCTCAGTTATCTGGATCCGGACTGCCGACCTTGATCAAATATTTAGCTTTATACAAGTCGAATCCATGCATGCACATACATACATAGGTACATACGTACGTACGAAAATGTATTTCTTAATAATTTCTTAATAAACATTGATTTTTGTTGTCAAGTTCACTTTGTTTTTGTTGTTTTTAATACACGCCTAGCATTATGTATTATGTAATAATATGTACATATGTATAAAAATCGCTTTTCTTCATACTTTCAATTATCCGGATTTTCGATTATCCGAATGCCTAACGACAACAATTAATCGAGTTTCTATTGTATATGTATAGTTCAGTAGGTTTTTTTTTGTGCCTAGTTATGACGTCATTGCGATATTAGATCGATTTGAAAAGGACGTCCGCGTCACGACGTCCCTATAGACTACTTATTAGTTTCAAATTTATATAATTTTTTTTTTCTATTTATGTGTAGTATTCCAATAAGATTTTCTCAATTTAAAACTTTCCGGTACCGGGAAATGTGAAACTTGTGCTTGGTGGTGGTATGTAAATCGAGTTTGTTATTGTTGTTGATTATATACAGAAAGAGAGGAGAGAAAAATGGACAATGCTCACGCAAAAATCCCATTTCAACTACGTTGAATTTATAATTATTACGACATGTTATCCTTTAAATCAATGAAAAAAATTTGAAAATATTTACCTTTAAATCTCTATGTACAATATTACGTGTATGACAATATTCAACAGCCGACAGGATTTGCCAAAATTTGATTCTAGCCTGATCCTCAGTCATCCTACCGTATTTCGCTATATAATCTGTAACAATGAAAATCTTTTGATTTCTCCAATAACAAGAAATTCATTAAAACTATATTATGTGTGTGTGTTATTTGCAAAAACAGAGTAAATCTAAATTGAGAGAGAAGGAGCGTATAAACAAATCAATTCAACTGGAAACAAATTAACATCAAGAAAGGTTTTTATTGGATAAGCAACTATACTATTAGGTATATAGAAAGGATTATGGTCCAGGGTTGAAGCATTCCTTGTTGTGGATATTGATACACTCCCTATCTCTCTCTCTCTAACGCCGCCTCCTCTCGTCCTTATACTGGAAAATCGACGCTCTTGTAATGACGTCAACAAGCGTCAAGGTCCGCCAGTGTTGGCGTACGAGCATCGTAAACGCGTACAACAATGAAAAAAGGATTATCAACTCACCAAATATTTCTCCTTGACTAGCATATTCCGATACTAGATAGATCATGTTCTTCGTTTCCATCACCTAGAAGACAAGAAAAACAGAAAAAAAAGGATAATTAAGGATCATATCGACTTGATTTGCAATAAAAATAAAGTGTTGTTTTTGGTTTATTTTTGAGCTATTCCCGACTGGCAATTAGAGTTGTAAAGTATAAGTGGTAGTATATTGTAGAATAAATCGCTATCTTGAGGACCGTGCACCGGCGACGACGACGACGGCGAATGCAGTTGCCAAGCGACGCCGTGACGTCATTAACGGTGCTAGCGTCAGGGCCAGCCAAGTTGAAGGTGGTGTTAACGAACTTACAACACGGAACAAATTTACTAGATACTATACACGTTGTTATTAACATATTTGATTGTTAATCAATTTTACCTGATAAAGTTTGATTATATGTGGATGATCCAGTCGTTTCATTATATCCACTTCTCGATAGACTTTCTGTAAATTGCCAGCATCCAATTGGGATTTGTCGATTATCTTTATAGCCACCTGTAACAGAGACAGTTGTAAGGGGATTGTTTGGTTTTGGGACAATAATCGACTTTTCTTAATGGTATTGATCGGGTTATAATCAATATATGGCAAGTACTACGTCAATCATACATTATAATTGGACGACCCGGAAGAAAATTGCTGCTATTGGCAACTGATTTAGATCGATAGGAATGTGCATGGCTCAGTGCATTAATATTTCTACGTGCAACGGCACGACATATTCTATTGGGTTTTAATACAATAGCCACAAGTCCAGGCCTGGAATTTCATGTTAATTAGGGAGCTCTTTCAAATTTAGGGGCTGTTCAGACACGGCATGTTAATGATCATTAAGCAAACGAAGAATCACGAGTCGACAGTCGCAACTTATCGCTGTGACATAAGACAGACAAGGATATCAAATACGCTGTGTGGGCGTGTCTGAACAGCCCCTTAGGCCAACAGGAACCTAATTATGTATATGGGTACCTCACAACGTAACGTAAAATTGATAATCTTGCCAGGACTTTAAAAACGTCGGGACACATAACTTTGGTAAATCCGCTATTGAATTTTGAATAAATTAACTCATTGTATAAAAAATGGGGAAATCTAAAATATTGAAAATAATATTATTAAATAATAATAATGATAATAATGTGTAAATGTATAAAAACTGGGCAATTCCGCAACTATTAATCATTATTACTATCAGTTAATTTAAGGAGAAACAAAAAAAAAACAACAACATCTAGCAAATCTCATTGTTATCAATTTATTGGAAAGAAGGAACACAAAAAAAAAACGATTATCGGAACAGGTTAATTATTGTCTATTTAAACTAAAGAAATAACGACCTGGTGCGTTTTGTGAACCACGGTGAACTTGCGTCAAACATGACGTCAATCAACTATATAAGGTTGTTAAGATTTACTAAATAGATTGGATGCGTTAGAGTTTGAACGGGATGCATGATAATCAAATATGATCAAATATTACTCATTGTGTTGGATTTTGAAGAGAAATCAGGTAAAATTCACTAGAATCCATCGTTTCGATTTCGTAAAGAATTGGGGAATTTTTGGAAGGATAATAATTTTTGTTTGATTGAATAAGACGAGAAAATACGTCAATTGGTGATTATGATGTTGATAATGATGATGATAAAGATGACGTTAATAATATAAACACGGAAGGTTGTTCAGTTAAGCTTAATTAACCGCAAAAATTGCTGCCCAACAACTAATAATTATTTCGTATTGTTCTGAATTATTCAATATTTTAATGGTCGGTTTTAATCAATTCAAACGACGGAATCTGTAATTTGTGCTTATGTTTTTTTTCTTCTGTATATAATCGTGTTTTTCCATTATTAAAAATCTGGAATTTAAATCGAATTCATCCTATTGGTCCATTGTTGTAGAACTAGTTTTCTGAATTGATTGAATCATCATTTAGGAAAATTATTATAAAAATCGATTGGTATTTGATGATGGTGTTATGTCCGCCCCCCTTCTCCGTTTTCATGAGATTTCTAATAAAATTTTTGAAAATAGTATCTTGACGTTGGTACCATAAATTCGAATGTCGCGTCTCTCTAATAGTTGCGTCTAAAAAAAAAAAGTCGCTCACTCTCTTGTGGTATTTAATGTTGGAAAATACACACAAAACATACAGAAAAATTGTACATTTGTACAAATATTTGTCTAGATATCCCAGATGATATGTCGAAAGCTACTTGAAATATTCCACCAAAACGCAAAGAATCATCTTTCAAATGAGCCCACTCGCAACGTTGGGAATTTAACTCTAGGGGGTTGTTGAGCTGATACACGTGTTGCTCCACTGTTGCGGATTTCAACTTGAATTATATCGTATTAGATTAAAAATTGTTTATACAATAAATTTTTTTTGTGGTTGGGTAGAAAAAAATTCGATTAATTCAAATGATAACGCCGCCACGCGATGAACTTAGCGCTACCGGATATAATTAATCTCGTATTTAATTATGTTATTTTGGCGATGTCGTTTTGACACTCTAGAGAATCTACCCTTAGGTAGGTAGGTATATATGATTAGAGCTTACCTCCGTTTTTGTGATGCGATGTTTAGCTAATTTGACTACAGCAAAATTGCCTTTACCAATCGTCCTTTCGATATCGTAAAAGCCCACCCGGACGGCATTTTTCGGCATTCGATCTCGATCACTGACTGATACTGTTGTTGATGACATGCTTGTCGTCGAGGCGCCTATCTAAGATTGGTAATACACACTCAAACAGTAGATAATAATAACAAACGAAGAGAAAAAAATATGATCGACGAAGGGTAGTGGGTGTAAAAAATTTTTCAACACACAAATTGATGTTTTTTTTTTCTTGTTATTATGTTATCGCGACCGTCTCTCGTTCACATTCATTTATTGCTAGATTCGATGTATTGTCATTGTTACTGTTTTCGTTTTTTAATTAATTTGAAGATTTGTGCGGCGGCGAGACGACAGCGACGGCGACTGTACGCCGAGAGCAACGCCTCAAACCGAGTTTTAGACGAAACTGCCGTCAGCTGTTCAGGTAGTGGACGATTTTGCTCAGTATATACTTGTACGAAAGTACGCTGCGTCGGTGATAATGACGTAAATGTGCGCTACGACGTGATAGAAGGTACGACGCAGCGCCGCGACGCCGCCCCAATCATTCAAAATCCATAAAAACAAAACATTTTATCATAAACGCAAAATGATTATAAATAATTCAATTATGCTTATATAATAATTGAGAGAAAAATCGCATGTTAACAGTGTTATCGCGTGAGATTATTTAAATAGGAAATGTTTTTTAGTTGGGGTTCGAGCGAGTCACGTCGTTTGCAGGACCGGCTCGAACCAGTAAGTCTACTGAGCAGTTTCATAGTTAAAGGCGCCCAATTTACAGGAGAATTCGGTTGTAACGACCTCTCATATAGTGACAACTTCGTTATTATGCCAAAAACTAACTCGATTGAAGCAGTACGCACTCCATTCACTTACATCACTCGAAGATCTAGGCATACCGGTACTCGGATATAACGTCACTATCTCCTAAGCGCCATAACTGTCGTTATAAGCGAGTTTGTATTGTCCGTCCGTTGTAAGAACAAACTTAAAGATAACAGTGATGTACCCCTACATTTTTGCTACGAATACACCCTACATTACCCTGATGTGGGTCGTGGGACATTGTGGGGTGGTTGGGAACGACATTGCCGACGGGCTGGCAAGAGAAGCATTATTGACAGAGAGCTTCTTCAAGCCGGAACCGGCACTCGGGGTGACCACTACCGCAATAAAATCCCTAAGCAGGAAGTGGGCGAACGAAGCCCACAAAAATTACTGATTAGAATACCAGAAAACACGAAACGCATTAAGCAGAGCTGATCTAATGTAGGAAATATTCAGAGAAAGACTATACGGCAGCTCAAATACTGTGTGAGTGTCGTGCTCTTTCTGAGTTGAGGCGCCGCTGGTTTGGGTTTCCGTTCATCGAACCTCGGGAGGTACAGAGGCTATCTATTGGGGATATTTTGGGCTTCACCAAAGGCTCAGGGCTGTAAGGAGCTCTAGGCTTCCAATGGACCAGTAGAGTCTAAGTACAACTGGGGAGACCTAGCCCCATTTCAAACATAGGTACATACAGTATGTACTACATACATACGCATATATCTTAAAAAATCGTCGTAAGAGCCCTTTAGGGTGCACATAGACTGAGAGACTTCTCTCCCTCGGCCTACAAACAGTTAGTAAACTATCTTCCGTCTCGTTTTTAGCATAAAAAAGGGATAGTTCGGAGGGAAAAGTCGCTTTGTCTATCTACACCCTTAAGGTTCTACGCACACCAGGTCGGAAACGTCCGTCACTTCCATCCCATCCCATCTCATAAGAACCAATGCTTTTAATTTGGGACGAGATGGACGTGACGGGCGGTTCCGACCTAGTGCGCGTAGAACCTTAAATTGTCTAAGCATGTGTCACCGAAGATACAAAACTGCCCGTTTACAGGCGCCGCAAAAGTGACTGCATAGGGGCACCGATATACCTAGAGCCGGCCCAGGTCCTTTGGATTTGGATTTTTTGACGCACTTTGCTCCAGACAAAAAGAAGACTTTAAAAGGAAAACAACAACTATACAAATATTTTTCATCAGATTTTATTATTATCTAAAAAGTATCGTATTACCCAAAAATAGTACCTCAAATATAGCGAATAATTTCCAAACAACTGAGGTAAAAATAAATACTGTACAATTACTTAAAACATACAATATTTTGTACTGACAATTTTATTTTTGCAAAATATAAATAATGATGAAAAATAAATAATTAGAAACAATAAATTTATGAAATGATACCACGATATAACAACAAATTAAAAACTAATCCTGTTACATACTACTATTGAACTATTGTAAAACTGTATAAGAAAAAAGATAAATGATAATAGAAATTATAAACTGACATGATAGATAACAAATTCAATTATCGATCAATCAACTATCAACAATGTTACACACGAAATCGCTTTTGTGGTTTTCGATTTTTCTTAATTGTTGTTCTAAATTAAATGACGATGTGTTTTGATTCGTTTATGAGCTGCAATCAATCCACTAGGATGTTTCTGTGTCGGTTGCATACATGGTGTTTTATTAGTTTTCCTCAACATCGACGATGTAGGTCCATCAAATAACAAATCCAATGAATACAATCTAGCCAATTGACCCATTTTCTCACGTTCCGCACCTAAAACCCGCAATTCTGATTTGGTGGTGTCCTGTAAGAATTTCGCCACTCTTTCATTAGCACCAGTATTAATACTAAAACCGGGACAACCATCACCTAAACGTCTCCGACCTATAAACAACAATTTAAAACAAAATTTAATTTTTAATTAAAACAGGCTCTATTATACCAGCACGTATTTCTCGGGCATCTGCATCGTTATTATATGTTGAATCAACTGTTGAAGAATCATTTATTGGTGGACCCCAATCGGTCAGTTCATCATCACCATCATGGCCTTCACCTCCACTCCAACTGATGCTACTTTCACTAGCAAACTCGCAATCTTCAACGCTTTGTGTGTCCATTAAGTTATTCTAAAATAAACAAAAAACAAAATTGACAATTTTTATTAGCAATTTGAGAATTTAAATACCTCTTCAATACTGGAAGAACTTTGGCAAAATTTCTCGATTTTATCAACAAGACTCGGATGTAATGGCTTGATACGATTACGATTATCGATAATATCGAGTCGATGGGATCGTTTACGTTTCCCTGATGATGGTATCGGTGTTTCATCGACACTCATCCGTTTCAGTTTCCGTTTACGTCTCAAATTCGGTCTGGCTGGTGAATTTTCATTAACCGAATCGCTCTCTAAGTAACTATTAACTTCTAAAAAAACAAAAAATCAAGTTTTTTCTAGAAAAACCGTAGTCCTTCAATGATTATCTTACTTAAACGACAAAATCGATCAGGATAAACATACAATGAATTCTTCATTCTGAGACTTTTGTTCCTCATAGCTCTAGCCACAGCTGCAGCTAATGATAACTCATCAGAATCAGACTGATGAAAACTGGCATGTTTATTGTTATTGTTATTGTAATTATTACGATTTTGATCATTACGCATCTCTGAATTTGTACTGGAACTATCATCTGATTGATTGTCCGCTGAATTGTTACCATATAGATCTAGAAAATAACATCAATTCTGTAACCCTAATTGTGTTAAATTTATTGCAGAACCTACGTAAATTCCCCGTTGAACGGGTCCTTCGTCTCATTTGCCATTTGCCTGGATTATTGTCAATGGAAAATGTGATGGCACCACAACTTTCTGACTCCTCTAATGCCACACTCAAATCTTGGACTAATTGGTCCATTCCTGGTTGTCGTTGAACCGGAAACAAATTATATTATAATACACAATTTAATTAATTAATATATGTATTGTTTTAAATACAATAAGACAATTTAATGATAATTGTGTTAATTACAATCTAGGTAAAGTCACTTGATAAACATAAACATTGTATTTTTTTTGTTACTTGTCAAAATGACGTCGACTTGTTGTTTGTCAAAAATAACCTTGAGAATTCAGGGAGGACAATATTTGAAAATGAAAAATCCCTAGCACTAGCGCGGTGATGATACAGTAGAACTCCTCTAATCCGTCAACCATCGGGACAGTTTTTTATTTACGTGATGCCTATGTGACTTAAGGCAGATAGACAAACAAAACGTTATTTCAACTAGGGTCAGATAGTTGGAATCGTATGACGGCTTAGAGAAGTCCTATTGTATCTTTAACACACAAAATTTAACAAAACCAAGTTAAATTTTTATTAAAAAAAGAAAAATACATACATAAATAAAAGGATTTTATCCTATATATAACACAAATATTACGTTCGTAAATTACTAAAAATAAGTATTTCAATTTGTGGCAGAATTCGCCCCCAATGTTTTCATCAATTCATAACAATCTTGTAAACGTTTCTTATCACCGATTCTTTCCATTGTTTTTGCCGCTTCCATTAACATACCAGCTCTTTCACCGGGTGATGACATTAATTGACTTGGTAAATGTTTACATGCCATATATAAAGCTGTAGCATGTTGACGTTCACCACCAATATCTTGTTGATTTTTATCATTTTTACCACAAATCAATGATGATCTAGCATGACGCTGGCGTAAACTACGATCTAATAATTGTTGTGTACGGCCGGGTGATGCACCTGCCATCAATCTTGATGTAGCTTCATACAAGAAAAGTCGAGGCAAAGCAAACTAAAAAAAATACACAATCAATTACCAAGAAACACCGAAACAAATACTAACCGGTAGATATTGTGCAAGATTTCTTAATGATGATAAATCTTTTTGGAAAGCTGACAACATTGATGTTGCAACAGGAGTTGATGATGGACTTTCTTCAACTAAATCCTCCCAAATTGAAGTTCGAGTTTCAAGAATCCAGTCGCAGATTAGCAATTGAGAAAGCTGAAAAAAACACCTATCAAGAATAGTCGAAATTTGTTTGTTTTTTTTGCAATTTAATACATCATTAGAATGTGATTGTACTGCATTCCAGGCTGCACTGTAGGAACACTGCACTCATTTAAAAGTTACATGCAATGCAACCGCAATGCAGACCGGTTTGCAATCCATTACCATTATCAAAATATTAATCAAATCCACTGAAATCGACTTACCAAAATTAAATGATCTGGTTTCTTACAACTCGAATAAGTTAAACTGTCTGTTAATAATTGACTGGCATGATCGCATTGTTTCAATATCTTCTTATACGGGATATCTTGCGTTGATAAATAACTTTGACGTGCTTTAAATGCTGCCATAACAGCTTTTAGGAGTGGATCATCTAATGATAATAAAGTATCTGGTATGTCTTCGACTTTTTTATAAAGCTCTTCAAGATCAGATACATCACCCAATAACCAATGGGCAGCAACGGCTATAATTGACGTCCACCAATTTGCTACTTCATCACGACAACCTATCAACAAATTTTTGGGTTTTTTAATCGATTTTTTTCCAAATATTGTAGAACTTACTATGTAATTCATTTGAATTGAAAACTGTTTGAACATCAGTTGTATTATTATCAGACAATAATTCAACATAAGTCAATACATCATTGATATCAGTTTTTTTGTCTTCATACATATCATTTTTGCTACCCGGTGCTGTTAATGTTTGGAGTGCAGTTTCCAATAAATATTCCCGATAGGACTGTTTTAAAGAAACCAAAATTAAAAACAAATAACTAAAATTTAACATAAATTAATAAAATTACCTTTAGAGCAAATGATAAAGGATCAGAAACACTACCAATACAACTATATGGGATACGTGTCCTTTGAATATCATATAAAAATTTCTGTGAAACAAAAAATTTATAACCATATGGATGTAATAACCAACGTAGCCTTGGTGGTATTGGATCACATGAATTCGATGATGATAATTTAGCTAAACCTAAATAATAACGTTGTATTCCTTGAAATAATTGCCAACGTGATGATTTAATACGTAATGATAATCCAATATAGATATTAATCATTTGTACAGATTTCATTTTAGGACGTGCAGCTTCAGCTAAATTTAATGCACCTAATGCTGTTGTTAAACCCAATAAATGACATGTATCCTCTGGACCATCAACTAATTGTAATTGATGTAAATCATGATAGACCATTGCCAATTCACGACAAGACGTTAACGCTTCATATCGTGTAACACTACAAATATACATATTTAGAATATTTAAATTAATTTTTGTTTCTTAATAATACCCATCGACAAAGAAGCCACCCACATGTCGAGATAACCATCGCCCGATCCACAATCGATGCATAATTTGTCGAAATAATTGCCAACCAAATGATAGAAACAATTCGAAACGACTGGTTGGTAATGCAATACCGAATGTTTGTAAACAACGACGTAATTCTTGTTTAGCTTCCGATTTATCACCATTCTTTAAATACAAATCAGCTTGTCGACGATGTCGCCAAAATTTTTGGGCCTCTTTTGAACTACTCGGTATAACTGGATCACCATATACGAACATTTTGATTAGACAAAAACCCAATATAAATATATTTATAAACCATAACATTATCGATGACCCAAATGACCAGGAATTTGCATCGAAACCCACTAGAAAAAAAAACATTATTTAAATTAATTTATTATATTGTTTGACTGACAAATACTTACTTCCAAGAACTGTCCGTTGTGGTACTGATTCAGTTTGTTCATCACCATAGAATTTATTAAAAACTAAACCGAATGGATTGATTGAAATTACCACCAACATAAACATACAGAGTGTTAAACGTGTTTGATCAACCATACCACGTGTTATTACCATTGTTGTTTCATCATCACTTTCTTCTTTAACTGATGTTGTATATTCAGGACTTGATGGTAATGAATGTTCTGGTGACATTGATACATCTGAATGTGGTGGTGTATCATCTGGTGCATAATCCATTTGAGAACCTGTGGTTAATAGATCTTTTAATGTATTCTGTCTGGCTGCCATCTTCAATGCCATATTTTCCTGTTTCAAACGAGTATTTGAATTTTGTAAGAATCGAATATATTCGATGGTTTTCTTCAATATACCAGACTTATTCAACTAGAAACAATTAATTTATCAAAAAACTGAAAGTAAACTAAAAGAGTAATATACTTTAGCTTCTGTTCCTACAACGATATTCTTCAATTCAACAATTTTATCATTGATACTTGTACGATATTTCCGTTCGATGGCATTATGTGCACTCCTTTTAACTTCTTTACCTTTAGTTTTTTCACCTGTATTTTGTATACGATTTATTGGTATTTTATTTTCTGTATCTAGAACTAATGGTATACCAGTTGCTAATATTTGTCCATTTGTATTAACTAATGTATGTAATGATGGTTGTTGTTGTTGTGCTGTATACATAACTGTTGGTGTATTAATTGGTTTTGTGTCCACAATTTTTGCTTGTAATAATAAATTTTGCATTTTATCAGTTGTTAATTGTGGTAGATTTTGTACGGTAACAACTGATGGTGATGATTTCTTTAAATTATTATCAATAATTGATTTTTTCGTTATTGTTGCTGTTGTTACTGCTGGTGTTACTGTTGTTGTTGGTTGTAAAATGATACGTTGGTTGTTTTGTAATGGTATATTTGAATATACTAATGGTTGGGCTTGTGATATGATTACTGTTGTTGGATTTGGAACTTGTTGAGGCAGATCTGTTTTTAATTGTTGTTGTTGTTGTGGGCGTTGTACAGAAACTGTAGACAAATTGCCAAATACTGCATTATTGTTGAATTGTTTTTGTTGTTGTTGTTGTGGGGGTGGTGGTGTTGGTGATGGTTGATAATTCTGTTGTGCAACACCAACAACATCCAGATTATTTGTTGTTTGTTGTTGTTTGATCGGTGATAGTGTTTGTGGATCCAGAAACGTATTATCAATTAAATCAAAATTTAAATCATCAATTTGTAATGGATTTTCTAGATGTGATAAGAGAGCTTCATCCGGAAATAATTCATTCGTACGCATCAATTCACTTTCACAATTTGTTAAAATATCTAGAAAATACCATAAAAAATAATTAATAAATAAATAAAAATGGTTAATTTTTTTTTATTAAAGAAATTTATTGAAATAAGTAAATGACATACCATCAATTTCACTGAGCTCGTTTAAATTAAAGTCCCCAGTAAAATGGGGACTAGTTTCGTCCATTCTAACGAATTTTCTTTGTTGAATTTTCCACAATTTTTTCGATAAAAATGAAAAATTAAATTAATAAACAACACTCTTGAACTTGAAAGATCACCACATCAGTTCTAGCGAATCAAATGTCACTTTGAAATCGGATGATGTGTGACGTCACACCGCACAGTAATAGCGCCATCTAACAATATTATCTTGAACTATTTTTTATAAACAAAAAACTGTTATGCAATTACATAATTCGATTAATGGACATAAATTCCGATTATTCGTCTTTAATAAATTATGACAAATTCTATTATGTTGATTTAAATGGATTTAAAGATTTTATTTGAGTCCGCCACTTTTTAGTGCCATCTAGTGTTGAAATCCAATAACTCTTTCATAAGGGTTGCCAACTGTGTACATACAGGATTGTCTCGTCAGAAATACTTCTACTGACCACTAGATGGCAGAAGTAGTTACAAAATGTCACTTTGGTTTGGTTTATGGTTAAAACTGAAAAATTTGAAATAAGTGCTTGAAATTCCCGATTTTTTTTATCAAAATGCTAAAAAAGACAAAGTTGTTACATTTGTGAGCGAACCTGTGTATAAATTATTGATGGTAAGTTTTTTCCCTGATTTTCATTTGGACGTATCTAAGGGTGCGATTATACGGGAAAGTTGCCTCATACAGAGCGAATTAAGAGTTTTCTCTTCTAACTTTTCCCTCTTTTGCTAAAGAAAGAGGCAAGGGATAAGAATAGTCTCCTTTTTATTCTTATAGGGGGATGATATATCTACAGAGGGACGATGTTAGGGGGCAGATACACGGAGAGATTTTTCTCCACCAAATTTTAATTTCTTGTGCTAAAAACGAAACAGAAGATAGTTCCCCTCGATTTTTAAAGCGAGATGTTATGTCTACCTCTTTATTTGTTGCGAAAGAAGGAGAGAAGTTGCAATAAAAAGTATATCCGTCTATCTGCACCCTTAGAGAGAAAATGGAAAGAGCCAGAATTTCCCTATGTATATCGCCACATCCTACATTTTTCCATAACCCATGAGGACGGCTGCATTTACCATAAGACGCATTAGGCGCAAACTGAGGCCTCACTCTCTATGGGGCCATATTTTGAAACCTGATTCCTTACAAACAGTTCTAGAAAAAACAGGCTAATTGCTAAATAGAATAGGCACTTGTTTTTAAATATTAACTGAAAGAGACTTATTCTTTTAGGACCTCATAATAATGCTGCACCTAGGCCCTTTAAAAATCTAAATGTGGCCCTGCTTATGTGGCAATACACATCTAAAACTATTCACTTGAATTGAAAATTTCCAAATATTATATTAGGTATAAGAGGAATTAGGTTCCAATGTTCAACAAAATGATTGCGAATCTCTAGTGTTGAATGGCTCATGAAAAACACCAAATCAGGAACCCTACTCCAAGCCTCTTATCTCTCCCATGCCTGTTATTTACTTATTACGTGATTGTAACTGGTTGCAGATAGAATAAAAAATTACAAATCGCCCACAAATTACTTGATACAGAAATCCCTTTTTCGATTTTTTTGTTAGTAACCTCAGAGAAGTATTGTAGAGTTCTGATGTTGATTAGTGGTGCAATTGTGTCCTGTTTTTCCGTATAATGTTTGCATATGAGGCTTAATTGCATCAAATATGGTTGATACAATCAAATACCAAGGCAGCCCTTTTTTGAAATATTTTATTTCTGCAATCATTGTCGATCAATGCCACAGTCGTCTGTGACTTTTGCATACTCTGTGAGGGTATGATGAGGCTCAAATATAGACACACACTTACATGTGACCACTCTCTAAATGGACCACACATTAGACTTTTATTACACTTATCGTGTAAAATAAATTGACTTAAATCATATAAATTTTGAAATATTTCTCGTAAAATATCTATCATTGTATTCATTAATCCAAATCTTTTTGATTAGCTCATCCACTTATTAAATCTGAATTATTGAGACACTAATGTGTTCAAATTCCAAATTTTATTGAAATCGTTTTTAAATATAAACTCGCAATAATCGAGGACGTTTTTTCCCATATTTTTTTGTAAAATTCCATAATTTAGATTAAAATAATAGAATCTTACGTTGTTGTACGAATACAAATTGACTGTATTTATTCGATTTTAAAATGCTAATTATAGACATAAATTGTCTTGTTTTCTAACAAAAATTAAAACTTTAACCTTTAACAAAATTATAATAAAAGTAAACGATTTCTAGCAATAATGGCTGGTTTCACCAACGTGTCTTAAACCTATATCATTATTCGACCGGATTACTTTGGGTTTTTTTAAAACCAGTCACAATTAATAACGATTGAGTTGCAAAATTTCTCATTTACGGCCGGTTTCACCAACGTAATTTAATATTCTATCTCGTTTTTCCCATAGCTTCTTATAGGTTTTGAGATAAATGCATATTTTGGCTTGATAGTTGCATAAAAGAAATCAGTCTTAATTTCATATACATGATTTATTCACTTATATTAATGCATTACATAGGTGCAGTGCAATATAGAACTATTTCTAACAATAACATTACATAAAATAATATTGTATTATTAAATTATAAAGGATGAAAGGTAAATATTAACAGTACAATTTGTTTTTTTTTCTATAAATATAAAAAAGTAAAATATGAGCACACAACTTGTAATTATTTGATGTAATAAGAATATAATATGTAAATATATAAAATCTGATATATAAATATATACAACTTGCAGAAATCCTATGTAAATAATTTTTTTTTAATCATTATTTTTATTATTATTATTCATTTTCTTATTTCTTAACTTCATTTTTTTTAAAATTATTTTGAGGTAGTTGAATATAAAGCATAATAATTAGCTTCAAACACATTCGAGATCTGTATTACAGTACTTTAAAAAATAAAGAGGACAAAAAAAAACTCGTAACAACTCTAATCAATACTTTGGACATATTAACAATTAACAAATATAGTAATAATAATAATAATCAGTCTCAAATTAAAATGACATAAATGGCAAAAAAACGTTTAACACAACTTTCGATAAAGTATTAATTAAATAAAGGGTGTAGTACTTTTTGTTTGCAAAAATTTTATTATTTTTTTTTCTCATCAAAATATTTCGTGTCAATCTAATTCAAAGTTTTCAAAGAAATCGTGTCTATAATTCGTGTTTTTTATTATTTAAAGATATAGAAAAGATCGATAAAATAATAACTAATGGAATGTGGTGAATTTTTTTCTCGTTATGATTAAGAGAAGGCACATTGTGTGTCAGTTTTTTTGATTAAAAATTGGTCCTTTATTTTTTTATCGTTGTAGTTGTTGTTGTGTTATCAAAACAAACAAACAAGTAAACAAACAAGCAAACAAAAAATTAATAAGAATTCAGTCTTGTAAATCGTTATTTTTATTATAAGTCGAATTATAGTTGTCGCAAAAAGAATTGCACTTTTGTTTGGTTAATTGATATTTTTATTAATACATTTTTTCGTTTTCATTGTTATATTGAGCTGCAACAAGTGGTGACGGTATATTATGGTAATGATCCGGGGTGGGTGCATGACTAGACTTCTCAGTCTAAGTTCATATTTTGATTTATATTTTCTATATAAAACAAAACATGAAACAAACAGGATGCATAATATGTCTGTGGTGTAATAATAGTATTGTTTTCTTTTTTTTTTGAGTGTTGTGTTCAGTCTAAGAAAATCACAGCTATGGCTATACAAATTAAATAATAATAATAATAATCAATAATCGGCCATTTTGTGGCCTATGGCATTGTGCAACTACCACTGATAAAAATATGTACCTTTTAGGTGCTTCAAAAAATGACTCAATAGTGCTACACAAGACACTCGAACACTAAATACATTGTCATCATTTTCAATACTCGATAGTTTTTTTTTCAATTTTTTGTTAACATTTAAAAAATTATATTTTTTTATCATCATCATTATCATTAAAACGAGCGACGTCTTTTTGCAAAAAATTTCATCTACTAAACAACAATTCTTACAGAATACCTATGCCTACTACCGTAAGATACAAGCCTAAAAACCCAAAACCAAAAAAAAAATATTGAAATAATAATAATAATGATAGTAATTTAAGCAATATAATCACATGATTAAAACGAAATCTAAACAGTGTTAATTAAAGAGGAGGTGAATTTTTGAAAATAATAATTTTTTTGAATTTACTTTTTATCAACTCCTCTATTAACTAATTCTGGCTTTTAGCCTAAAAATAATAATTATTATTATATTATATAAAAATGAAAAACAGACAAAAAAATTTATATCTTTTTTGAAAAGATCCGTAAAGACCAACAAATACCGGTTACAAGCACAAAGACCGCCAATTTGCATTATATTTGATTTGTTCTTTCTTTTTTTTTCATATTCACTTTATTACTTTACTCCTTTTATGTATATTTTATTTTGTTTTTACTCTTTTTTTTTAATAATCAGTCTCATTTTATTAACTATAGCGAACTTGAAAATAAAAATCTATCAGTCTTATTAGTTGCATTCCATTAAAGGAACTTGTAGCAAATGAGCCGGCCTAGCACTTGGCTTGAACAAATAGGCACTCTTCAAGATATTTATTATATTTATATATAGGTATATATAACTAATCCTTAGAATCTAAATAAATTTGAGTACGTTTTATAAAAGGCGATCTGAGGCGAGAAATCCTTTTCTTTTTTCCGAAAAAAATAATTAAAGTGCTTAAAAATCGGGGGGGGGGGCATTAACCACAGATAATACATATTGCACTGAACTCAGTCATTTCGCAAAATGCAACTTTCAAAAAAAAAAAAATTACATAAAATATATAATAAGAAAACTTAACACTGGGATTTTAAAACTATATCAGCAGTCTTTGTTCGTTGTATGACCGGTGTTACTCGGTTTCATCAACGCTTACCTCCCTTCTAGCTTCCTCTTTAATCATATCTTTTAATAATTCTTCTTTTTTCATAATTGTTGATACTTGATTCATTGGTGGCATAATAACACGAGATTCTTGTTTTCGACCAACTGATAAATCTTCAACTTGATCATCTTCATCATCACGTTCCCGTTCTGAACTACCATTTGTTTCACTATGTTGATGATCACTACCTGGTGCTGGTGATGGTGTCATACTATTCTGTCGCATATATTTCATTAATGTTGGACTTGGAATTGGGCTAGTCGGACCATGACTTGGAGGACTTGTTGAATGACCGGAGACAACAGCATGAGCAGCAGCGGCAACAGCCATTGCAGCTAAAGCTTCCCGATCTTCACCGCCTCTACTTTCAAAAGCATGCTGTAAAAATGTCGCATCTAATAATGATGTATTATTATTAGTTGGTGGATCATCATTCTCTGATAAATGGCCACTATAAGGGGAACCTGTACCACTTATACCATATGGGAAACATGCAGGACTACCATTTGATCCTCTTTTAAATGGTCTACTTGTAGTTATTCCTAGTTTTTTAACTTTATCGTACAAAGTCCGAGAGGGTACTCCATATTTTCGTGCAGCTTGTAATGCTGACATTCCATTCCGTACTGCTTCTATAGCTGACATAATATCATTTCTTGTATATTGCTTATAACGTTTCCATTCAGGTTTTTGTGTTGGAACGTAGGTGGCGATTCCAGAGCCACGCATCTCATTTGAATAAGACTGAGGTGATGACGAGGGTATGGCAAGTTTTGATTTCTCTTCTTCATCATTCATTACAGTAAAATCAGTATAAGGTGATTGAGCATCTTCTGAAGGTTCATTTTTCATATGCTAATTAAAGGAGAAATTAGATTAAAATCAATATGGAATGGATTAAGAGAAAAAGATTGTCTTACTTTTTCAATACGATCCTGATCGGATCCATTCGATTGCTGTTCATGACTGTCCGGGTGACAAACCAAACTAACAGGTTGCGAGGAGTCTGCTTGCCCTTGGCCTAGTACCGTCCTTAAAATGGGTGTATCTCGATTCATCAAAAGACTTGATAATTTCTTCCTTCTTAATGGCGACATATCACTGGCTACTTCATAACAACTGCTGAGCATTGCGGCAGCTGTTGCTGCCGTATGTGGATGGTTTTGATTAGGAACAGAACTAGGTGGCATTGGTAAACCAGGCACTGCCCATAAAGGTAAATTCATTCTTGATCCTCCGCGTTCACTACTACTCGACTTGCCTGAATAAATACTACTATAGGGATTCTTATAATGAGTGTTTGTTGAATGTGGTGGCGATTGATTACTACTACTACTATGTACGTTTTGATTTGATGTTGACATGCCAGTTGGTGATTGATCCATTGGTTCATCTTCACGACTCGAAAAACTTGATCCTGTTGAACGATTTTCTTCAACCAAACCTTTAACCTTGAGTGCTTCAGCTACTTTTAGTAGGGCAGCTAATTGATCTTGGGCAACATTCACTTCACCTCGATACATATATTCCAGTATTGCCTTAATTTCGGCATATTTAACGTCTTTTAAAACAACAACAGGGTGTTTACATGGTAGATCGGTGAAAAGATTTTGAAAATATGGTGAACATGCTGCTAGAACCATACGATGACACTTGATAGGTCCACCACCGTCACAAGCTAGAGTAACATCAGTAAATGCCTCATTTTGAAGGAGTTCATCGAAAACAGTCAATAAATTAGAGCGATGATTGTTCCATCGTAGACAATATTGCTGGGCCGCGCACATTTTGCAGGAGACAATGGAGTCTCACGAGCGGCTGTAAAAAATATATTTTCTCTTAATAAAAACTAACTTTTAACACTTTTTTCTTTCAAAAATTCAACAAATAATGAAAATAAGGCAAAATTTTTGATATACGAAAAATAACACGTGTGTCCTTAATTGTTAATTATTGAAATTTAGGTCAAGTATGTGTAGCTTTTCACGAAAAAATTCCCATCAATTATTAGCAAAATTTGTAATTTTTTTATTTTTTAAAATTTAATTTTTAATTTCAAAAATCGTCGACCTTTATATACATTTTTTGAGAAAACGACAGTTGTGGTTGTTGTTGTTGAGACAAACAGGAAACGGTTTCAACATCACGCACTGTTAAATCGTTAGAAATAGACAAAAAAAAAACTGCCACCCCTTGATACTTTGCGGAAAAGGGAAAACTAACCTGGCAAAACACAACCCTCGCATGAACACTGGCGTCAAACTGAAAGCCAGTTTTACTGTTTAGCATGTAACCACCCCGTCCCGTAAACGGACAAGAATCCTATTGGTCTAGCTATATCCGTACCCCACCTTAACCCTTGTATTTGAACTCCGGCAAATCATCGCGGAAAATTATTAAAAATAAATGGAAAAAATTGCAGGAATATGGAAAAACTAAATAATTTTGATTCACTTACATTTTAAATTTTGGCAGTCTCTATGATGCTTTGCCACTTACGAAAAAAGTAGTTTCTGTCGTCACTGACACACTTCAGACATGCTGAATTTTTTGCCGAAACCAAATAAACTTTTCCGTAAATTTTTCAGCTGAAAACTTTATCTTGCAGACAGTGACGTTGCAGCTGACAGAACTGTAAATGTAGTGTTTTAAAAGCTGCGACTCGTTGATGATGACGTTTAGGAATGCATACGCACTATGCGCGGCGCACTTTTTCACGCACATACACCCAATCCACGACTTTTCATCAAAACGCCCGCACGAATTCTGAAAAATATTTATCGAAGAGAACCCCGCACCAAAGTCTAGGAGTAGTAGGGGGTTGGCATTAAACATCGGTGGTGGCAGTAGCAAATAGGCACACGCAACAAGCGGGGGTGAGGCTGTCTATTTTGTGGTGGGGAAAAAATGGTAGACTCGCGGGGTAAGGTGTCTATTATAGGCCAAACAGACGGTGGATGATTTTGACTATCTTTGTCTAGCCTAGACGAGGACTAGACTAGGATAATGATGACGAGGATCTGCACATGTCCCCTACTTTGTGTTAGTCTATATGAATGTTCCTTTAACTAACTACTCCTACTCTATTTTGTATAAAAGTAATTTTCGTTGTGTGAATATGCATCGTAATGAACAACTATTATCAAGACTAGGGCTATTAAAACAGATAATTATCGTTTAATTGACTTGTCGCTAAAATTAAGCAAATCGAAAACGAAACAAAAAAAGACTATATACAATGCAATCAAGAACAAATTAGAACAAGTTTTTGGTGATAGTCCACATAGACTGATAGCTTTTGCCATTAGACAAATTGATAACAGCGAATTTTAGCTTAGAGGGAATTTTTTAAAAGTAAAAAACAACAACAATAAAGACGAAATATTTACCTTATTGTATCTCTATTATATTTGATAAATTCTTAAACAAATCCTCAACAATAGTGACAGAAAAACTACTGAGAAAACTGTTCGTATTTAATACAACACCAACCGAAAGATTATAATTTGTCTTTGAACTCTGATCTCCAGAACTGCTACTATCATCAATCGAGTCCTATGCAAACCTAGATAAAGGACCTAATTGCAGATCTAGCTAGATTCTACCATTAGCACGAACAACGAATGCATTTTGATATTAACAAAAAAAAAACAATACAATTTCCTGCTATTTTAACCTTAGACCTTAAAGCTTGTGAAATCCAACTTTTGCAGGATGGTATTTATTATTGTTGTTGTTGTTAGTTGAATTTCAAATTTGAAAATTTTCTGTTTATGTTTGTATTTTTATTGGCAAAAACATATGTGTGTGCGTGTGGGGTGCTAATATTTCCAGTCGACTTCCGGGCAAATCCACACCTGCATTACATCGGACGGCAGGAGGGGTTGATATTTTTAAAAACGAATTGACTTTACCACACAACTATAGAAAACTAAAGAACGTTGTTTTTTGGTGGCCAAGGACGACCACTCGACTGCATTTTATGTTGCTTCCTCTTACTATGTGTATGGCCTCGTTAAATTTCGGCGGCCGCCATTTTAACGCAAATGTCCAAAACATATGAATTTTATTTAAAAAAAAATATATATTATTAGGTAAAACTATTAAAATTCAATATAAAAGAATAATCGAAACAAATTAGTGAAATATGTAAAATCCATTACGCTGGACTGGACTTCCTAATGTTTATGCGGTTTACGCCATATTTCAAGTTCTGTTTCCCCAAAACACGCAACCTGTGCGTCATTTTTGCTTACAACAAGATCAATATGAATACCTAGGTAATACGCACTAGCCACAATTTAACGTATGTCATAATTACCAATTATCTAGGGAAATTCAGTTCATGGAAATGTCGATCAATTTGTTCGGACTTCCCTAACGTTTATTTGTTTGTTTTGTTGTATTTTGTGCGATATAAGGAATTTTTTGCTGAAAATTTATTAATTTCTGACTTTTGGTGTTTTTTTTGTAGATTTTATTTCTCCCTTGCTACCCTCTTACCCACTAATGGTAAATATCAAACGTTGTTATGCATTCTGCAAGCGGCTTTATCAGGGTGATTCTATCGCTCACGCGAATCATTTCGACTTATATGCGTGGGATGCGTGTTCTAAAACTTAAACCGGCATGCAAACTGCCCCTATCTATTATTTATATATAAGAAAAAAGTTCCCCGCGCAAAGAGGTTCCCTATTTCCAACAACCCTCCGCCACCCCCCACCTACCTTTACCGTCCATCTGTCTTAATATTTCGATAGTATATATCGAAGAATATTGGTGGATATTCGTCCTCGTTTTGCTGTAAACGTAATAATAGTATTGAGGAGAAAATCGGACACAATTTATTAATGATTTTGCGTGGTCTCGAGGAAGTTTCCTTAATTGTTATTACCGGGTAAGGTTTTTCGATTAAATATTCAGTTGAGGTGAGGTATTATCGGACCTATTTTGGACTCCCACAGTTTTTTCTTCTTTTTTTTTTACTATTACTATTATTATTATTATTATTATTATGATCGAATCCACGAGAATACATCAAAAGGTCGCCAATTTGTGTAGGCGTCGTTCCAATTTAACTAGATTATAATTTTTGAAAATTTTAATACAATTTCCTGTTGTTCAATTTGATATCTTTGAATGTTGCAATAAACAAATAATCACAATTTATTGTTTGCTTTGGCGATACAACGTGCCTTCCGAGTGATAAAGCTTAACAAATAGATCGTTCGCATCCCCGGCAGATTCTTTCTATCATCATTGAAAACAAGATATATTACAAATAAAAAATTGTTCAATATGTTCTATAAATTCTGATATATACTAGGTAGTTTTATCACATATTGAACAGGAGAATTGGATGTTTTTTTTTTGTTTAACCCTCTTCAAATTCATTCGTATGGAAAAATAAAACTATCGGTTGTATATGTGACCGTTGCGATAAAACCTTCCACCCTAGGGATTTTTTTCCAAATGGAAAATTATCAGCCACAAACAAATTAATTGATCGTGTTTTTTTTTGTCTTTCTTTCTCTCTTTTTGTTTTTTGTTTTTGATCTATTCGGTATTTGGTAGTATACAATATTGTGGGAAGAAATCCTGGGATAAATCATCGCCTTATCGGACTACAAAGTTCACAAGTCAAATGTTGCCGAGATATGGATACAATTCGGCTATCGGCCCCTGATAGAATCCAGACTGATGGAAACTAGGAACAGCATGTTTTTCTAACGATAATAAAACGAGAAATAATACTGTTTGAAATTTCTAGTTATTATTTGCGAATATCTTGTATATTAGAGATAAATGAGAAAACAATTGACTTACATTTGGTTCAAATCAGACAAGAAATCCTGTTCAATCCATTGTGTTTTGCAAGATGGTCTTCTTATTTGCTACCATAGAATACCTTTTTCAGTTATGCTTTATGAATGGAATGAATTGATGGCGCGAAATCCATCCCATTTAGTAAACGTGTATGTGTTTGTTGTTATTGTTTGTGAAAGATGCCCGGACCTAGGACATTGTCCTTGGTTATGTTTATATTGCAGTTGCAGTTCTAGATCCTGACCAGCGCAACATTGCAAAACGTAAGGAAGGCGGTCTCCTGTTTCGTTGTCGTGATGCGAGGAGCGGCGTGTGCAAAAACCGAAGGCGGGCGAACATAGCCTGCGACGACGATTCGCGGACCCTTTCCTGCTGGCTCTCTCATATGTTTTGTGTTCAGCAGAAATTCAATGGCATTCATTCGCGAACCGGCAAGCTAGCCGAATTGGTCCTTTGGAAGCTGTGCGGGGTAACCGTTTTATTACTCCTGCAGCTTCAGGACGAGCTGCGCGCAAAAAATTTCGATCCAAGTGTTCAATTTTTTTTTTTTGAAATTTTTGGTGATTATTTTTGTGAAATGTGTGATATTTACCAGGATAATTATGATTAGTGATTTTGTTTTGTCATTTTGGCCTTCAGTATTATCAGATATTTATTTCACAGTTGTACTTGATGACTGTTTATTCAGTCATTGGGGATCAGTAATTGATAGTTTTGATGGATTTGAAAATTTTACAAAATTCTAATGACTTTAATGAGCTGTGGACGGCGTCACATAGTTTTAGATTACTGCTAATTATGTAAATTTGGAAATTTCCTTCAGTTCATGTTTGTTCAGTCAATTAGCACATTACTGATATATTTCTAAATAATATTTAATAATAAAACAAATGATATTAAGAAGAATTTTGAATTGCTTTATTATTTTTAAATATAACATTTTTAACGATAATAATTTATTTATTAGAAGGGTTAAATTGGTTTTTTAATGATTTTATTGTGACACTTGGCTATTTCTGGCAAAGATCGATGCTAAAGGAAGTAAAATTAACAGTGAAAGGAAATTGTAGCTCAAATAAGCACTTCGTCAGCTTGAAAATCCATAATTCAGAGACAACTACTGAATCAGTAAACAACTGCTGTTATTGCTTTGGGAATTTTTGTTGTAATTATTTAACATTTGACTTCAATTTTTTAGAAAATTAAATTTCGGTATATTCTCTTCTATTGTTATATTAATATAGAACAATTGTGATAAAGATAGATATCCTGTTGCTATGAGGGGAATAAGATAAATATATATCTTGCAAATATTGTGGTTTGTGTGGTTTGGAAATTTGAGGGTGATTTCAATACAATAGTGTTCATTGTTGGTTTATTGGTACTCAACAGTGATGCTATTGAATGATTAAAAACACCAAGTCTGTTCAAAATTTACTGTAAAATAGTTCCTGAACCAAATATTTAGAAAAAGAATTTTTTAAATATCAATGCAACTTTAAAAGGTTTTTCGTGACTCATACGCATATGTGTGTGTGTTTGTATATTATATGCAAGTACACACCCAAAATTTCTACACCCCCATGTAGGTATCTAATTTACATGGAAACTAATGACAAGGATACGTTTATAAGGTTTCTCTAAACAACTAACGAAAATAGAGAATCTAAAACGTATTTCTAATAGCTATTGGTATAAGGTTAACGACCCATCCTAATCTTAGAAGTGTTGAATCTTACCTCGGCCATGGTTTATTCCAACAGCTACACAAGAATTTTTTAATCTCCAAAAAAACCGCTACCAACTAGTTTTTGATAAAAAGTAAACTAAAGCAAACAACAATACCAATACAGATAGTTTCTATCTTCTATCTGTATTTTACTTTTTGAAAAAAATGTACAAATTATGTGCGATTTCTAAATTTACGAAGCCCTATAGTACGAGTTTATGTATGGCCTCGTTAACAACCCAACGTAAAGCTCGTACCTATATGTTTTTTTTGTTTTTTTTTTCTGTTTTTCATTATTTGTTGTAACAACAAAAATAATTACTATTCTATTTATTATTTTCAAATGTCGAGACTAGTTATATTCACAATATGTTGCGGATGAGATAGATTAAATTGTACAATGAATGACATCAGGTCCATGTTTTTGATGATGGTCTGACCCAGATTTCGAGAAAGGGTTGAATTTTGCCTAACAACCCTTTGTTTAAAAGAATAGATGATGAGGAGTGGCAGCAGGTGTTCAGTACGACAAAAATCAATCAAAGTTTTTTTTTTTTGTAAATATTAATCAAACAATGTAATTTTTTTTTATGTATAGGTAATGATCAAACTACATTTAGTGAGTTAGGAAAATAAAATAATTGCACTTGCTTTTATGAATAGTGAAACTATAGTTCGATATTATATTGCATGAAATTCAGGTTAATGCAAGTTCGATTTTACATTATGTGAAATTACTTATTCTATTTGTATTACTGTTGGTAGGGTTTATACATCGGTGACGTATGTACATAATGAAAATACATTAATCATTTAGTAATTTTTTCCTTATTTTTGTTTCTTTTCTTTTCTTTGTATTATTATATTTAATTGTCAAAGCTACTATAGACACATTTACATAATTATTTTTTTTATTTATTTGTTGTTTCTTTGCATTCTTGAATTTTTTATGAAATTTACATTCTTATATAAGAAAGGCCTTGTGCTTAATTTCTTATACTCGTATAGCCAAAATAGAACGCAAAAGTACCAATAGCAATTTATACAAGTTGATCATTTATATGTAAGTTTGGGGAAAGGAGGACACCTTGACACCGAAAACTCAATGACATGCTGAATATTTGCATTAAATGTCGAAATCTACATTTTCTATTAAAAATAAAAATAAGACGAGAAAAAAAAACATGTAAATCTTAAAAATCTGAACCTTTAATTCTAGTGCTTGATTGCCATCGTGACCCTTATGGACTTTAGCAGGTAGTTTTAGTTAATTACGAGAACTTCCCACCGTATCCATTTCGATTTTTGTCTAATGCGTCCGAAAAAGTCGACCATAAAAAATGCGAACCCTTTTTTTACAACCTAAACAGCATCTATCAAACTAAACATAGAGGAAACAGTGCAATTTATTTGTTGTGTCGGCCTTCAGGTCCCGTTATAGTTTTCGAATGCAATTTGTTAAGATATAGTTGTCGCACCCTCATCATCGTAAAAAATAAACACCCGCATTTTTCTCAAAACCCCTTTTTCGTCATTTACAATATATTCCCAACAAATAAGATAGCAATATAATAAAACCACTACTATTAAACTTTTGTTAAAAGAGAGGGAAGAAAAAAAATTGCATGTTACTACAACCCTTGCTTTTATGACTCCTTTCCACTATAATACAATTGATGTTAAGGGGGTAAAAAAAAATTTGCCGTAACCCGAAATTTTATAGTTTACGAGAGAAAAAAAGGGTAAAAATTTATTATATCAATTTAGCACAGAACTGCGTAACTTTGCAATAAAAGGGAATTTTGAGAATTGCCCTGTAAATTTTATTGAAGACTTTTTTTCTATTTCAACAAAAGACATTTTTTTCTCCAATTGCTAGTTTCCTAAAACCGAAATGATTATTAATAGGTCTCAAGGACAAGATGGGTTTGGTAATAATTACTAAAAAGTGACTGCAACCGTGACCACTTTTTTTCAAAGTACATAACTTAACTTTAGATTTCAATGGGAATTTTTATATAAAGAGAATGGGATTTGATAAAAAATTTAGTAGGAAGGTCATGTATTTAGCAGCAGTAGCCTCCCATCCGTGACTTTAGGCTAGGCTAGGCTAAAAGCTAAGCTAAGCCACAGTCTGTTGGTATAAAATAGAAAGAGAGATTGTCGACATAACGAACCACACCAGAAAATTGACCCTCAACCCCCCCGCCGCCCCTGCGGTTGAATCGTTGCATCCTTTTTATTCATAACCCTTGACTAGATCTTCCGGTAGTAGTCTAAAATATACACATAAGCTATTCTTGTATGCAAGTCACATAATTGTCTAGCAAAAGCGGTATCTTATATATTATTGTTTATTAAAAAACAACATATTGCCCATAATAATAAACGAAATTGTTCTTTCTTTCTTTTTTTTGTCTCTATGTGTTAAAGTCAAGACAATAAATAGACGTTAAAATGCCGCCAATATGTTCCCAGTCAATTAACTCACCCCTCTGTATCAAAATTGTTTGAGATGATGTTGATGATGTCCCTGGCCCCGCACCCGTAGCCGACCTGTTATCACTCGTTAAATGGCTAAAAAAATACTACAAGCGGGCTATTGGAATAATGGTGCTAATGGTGCCAATTTTGAATATACATACGTATATTAAATACTGTTTGTTTCTTATTTTTCCTATATTATTTAAAGTGAAAGTTTGTTGTTTGGAAACTTCAAAACAATTTGCAATTTTGTAATATTTGTGACTTTCTCTAAAAATTTACATACACATCATTTATGATCAATGAATATTCATTTTTGTATATTTCTAGAAAAATCACTTCATGGAAAAATCTTTTATTTTTGGTGAAATTTAAATTTTTCCAAAACTATGAGCATATGTTCAAGTGATTATTTTCGACAGTTATATTGTGTTGCATTTTAGGTCATATTAAACTAACACGGTTATTATTTACAGCGGAATAATCTTCGTGAATTTCATTGGCTAATTCGTGTTGAGTAAATAAGATAATATCCAAAAAGTCTGTATGCGATTAACGAGTTCACTAACCGATAGCTGTGTAAATTTCAAACAATACTATTCTAACGCAGTTCTGTTTTCTTTGATTTCTTGTTGGAATTTTCACGCATTAAAATTGATCTCTTCGTTCAATATAGATATCAATTCTGTAAAAAAGTCTCACTTCTAAATGCCTAATTTAGCAAAAAATTGGACGACTGGATTATAGGGTGGTTAAACAAAGAGTTTTATAAATA
>JAZBHA010000182.1:7242-36336 GCA_037464855.1 Iselma pallidipennis | reverse complement strand
TGTCCGATTTCGTGCACAATTTCGACCATGATTAATGTATTCTCTCACCCACCACCATCACTAAACCGAAAGCAAAAAAAACTGCACCCCCTAAACAGTTCCCACATGGGGTGCCTATCACAGAAAAGTCAACTTATCTGAACAAAAAAGGATCATCATTAATACCAAAGACCGCTACATCGTTTTTAGACAGTTACCGTTAGAATCGCTCAGGTGTGTTATCGCATCGACTTTTGCACGAATCATCCTTTAAATCTCTTCTTTGGAGACCAAAAAAAAAATTTTGATAGAGAAACGCCTGGGAATTTTCTTAGCTTCGGAATCCGACCGCCGATTGTTGCCGCCACGGTTGTATCGAATAAGGGCTGCTTTATTCGCGGCTTTTATATAAAACGCCTCCGGTTTGTGTGTGAATAAATCACAACAGGTGTTTCAGTTCAGAGCTTAAACTATGGAACGACAACAACACAAAGAAACGAAATCTTTGCCACTAAATTTTTTGATTCTCTGTCTTTACCTTCTTTGCCTAATAACAAGAGAGAAGAAACTCTTTCGATCTATACGGATGACTTGCGATATAAATTCTCCTAGTTTTTTTTTTTATAAGTTTCGTCCTATTTTTTGTGTTGTTTAAAACCTCCCGGACGAGAAAGGGTTGAGACGGCTTGCAGCAGGTTAGGGGTGGTGCGACCTTGGAACGTCTGGCTTGTCTGAGTCTGTGATTATGTGTGTGTGGGAAACGGCAAATCTAACATATATCGTTCCCCTCTTGTTTTTTAAGAAGAAAACTTTTTTTCCCTATTTCAGACCAGCACAGATTTCACCCTTTCGAAACACTTGTCTCGCAGTCAGGGTCAGGTCGAAATCTGGCAGACACACCCCCCCTCAATCGTCTCGCAACGCCCCTATACACTTGCATTCCGCATTCTCGAATAACTCAGTTTTGGATGTCTAATAATAACATACGCACACACATAAAAGCACTGTTTATTCGGAAAACGGTGAAAGAATATGAAATTTTGCTCATTTCATAATAGTTAATGTTGAAGAAGAATTGAAAATAATTTATCAGTGGAGTCGATACATGAATATTATTCTTGTCCACGTACAGTTTCATTTCAAATTCGAGACGGATTTAGAAGAATTCCAAACTATTTTTCCACCAAATCATTATTATACGATTAATAATAAAAATCCCAGTCTGTTTTGTTGTCAATAGAAAGGTCATAGGGTAGACTTGCTCAAAAATTCTTAATAATGGGTGTATTGTTATGCAAGCATATTTTTATTATATCAGCCTCCCTCAATCGTTGAATTCCTCTATCTTTCTCTCTTCCACTCTAATATACAAGCTGTCTTGCTACCCCAAATCGTCTATTGGGTAGTGTTTATTGGTTGTCCAAGGGCAACAACGGGGTAAAATCTCTGTAAAAGAACGCTGAATTTGAGACCTGGCACAAAAAACTGCCAGTCCCCCTTGGCCACATCAGACGAACTAGAGACTTCGACCCTCCGATCATAGGAATTTTAATGTTTGTTATTCAAAACATCCACAAAATCAACACACGAAATGTTCGTGTCACGGTTCCTGTTTAAGAAAAAAAAATGGAATTTTTGATATTTGGCAATTTTTCAATTCTTATCACCTCTCCAAAATCATAAAGCAAATATTGAAAAATTTCACTTTAAACACCGTGTTATACCTACCTATAGAATTATCTTTTATTACAAATATGTTACAAAAATGCTTGATTGAAGGTTTTTTTTTATCAAATAGCAATAATCTTATGTAATATTTATAGTCCAATTGCAGTTTAATCCGCTTGAATTGTGATGGACTAGTCGTCTCACCCCCTTGTGCTTTGTTTGGTTCAAACGAACCTGAAAGAGACTCAGGTAGTCGGATCTTTTCCACCTGACACTTTTACTTTTATTTGTATAAAACATTGTTTTGTTTGTATTAAACCGGAAAATTGTCCTTTCGTTAATTTTTTTCTTATGACAATATACAGGTTTTTTTTTTGTTTTTTGAATTCGGATAATAAAAACTTCAACGATTGAACCTCGAATTTTGATAAAGATCAGTACTTACAACAAAAAGAGGTAAAGGTCAGAAAAAGTCGCGTTTTTATATTTTTATGTCACTGGTTTTAACATATGTATGTACATATGTTTCCCTCTAGTTCAATACACTCAAGCTTTGTTTGCAAAATACCATAAACATCCTCCGTATTTTTGTTAGGGGTAATCTATACGTTAACAGGGTTTAAAAGAAACAAGAAGTTAATCTGTTCAAATCCATTTTGATCGTACGGATTCTGTTTTTTGAGTTCAACTTTGTTGCTTTTATTCTATTTTAGAAAAGTCTTTCAATAGCTACCTATTTGATTGCTTCAAGGTTTCTTTTATGAAATTACTTTTTATATTAATGATGGTTGTTGTTGTGGTTATTATTGTTGGAGAAAAGTTGCGGAATGGATCTCGACCTGTATGTAATTAGGTGAGAAGAGAAAGTCTTTGAAGATTGATCTGATCTAAGCATTATATGTATGCAAAGTGTCCAAAATCGTTTCTTTAAACAGTGTTAGATTAGAAATAGCCAGGAATCGAATTTGCTTTGGTTGTCTTTCTTTTTTTAAAGGTTTGGCGTCGTGGGCGTCGTAGTTTCTAGTTATTTTTACGTGGCTTTATTTTTGTACGAAAACACTTTGTTTGTACCTTCGTTCCATAAATATTTAATTGATAATGCGCATTAGGTTTTGTGGCAAATTACTGTTATTTCAAATCGATAAGACTCCATGAACTCGTTACATCTATCTAGGTCCGAGTAGTTGTATATACCTACAATACAATACAAATACACGTACATACATATAAAGTATGTTTTACGTGTTTGCTATTTATTAGATATTCCGTTGGCAATATTCCCCTGGTAATTGATTTTTCAATAAAATATTTCCAGAGGAACTCCAATAATAAAGGGCGAAATGTTTGTATCAACAGTATACATAGTGAATTGTTACGGCTTGCGTTCAATGTTAGAACCCATCGGACGTCACTAAACAATTATTTCTAATTTCCAATCGCAATTTGTTAACCAAAATAACATCAACCGAAAATAATAAAAAATATTCCAATAATTTTCTATCATTTACTTGATGCGTTTATATTGTTGAATATAATGGTTCCGTTAAACAGAAACTATGCTGTTAATTGAACCGATTAGCAGTTAGACCAAAGAATTGACCTTTTTTTTTATCATTCGATTTTATTGTGTTTGCCCTAAGTAGAAAATATCTTCTTTTTTTTTTGTTTCTTCTTCTTTCTTCTTCCGTTATAACTTGAAAGTTTTTTAAATAAACTAGAAATTGAAACAGGGATGGGAGATATTATGCGTTTAGAGATGTTTTCTAGAAGATTAGTAAGTTGAATTTGGCCCCGAAAGTGCAGTGACCCTTTTTCTATTCGGCGCAAGTAGGAATACATTGTGCTTTGCTTTGCGCCTCCGCGACTTGGCGAGAAGAGCGCAACCTAAAACTTGAGCTTAGAAGCGCGAGATTATTGTTTTTTTTTCTGTTTTTTTTTGGACATGTCGCCTAGAAAACGATAGAACAGAGGGTAGGAAGGGTGAGAGGGTAATGATGGTGGGCCAACACCGAAACGTCGTCCAGCTATGTAAGTGTGACGGGGACGGGGCTTGACACAAAACTCTGCGGTGTAACTGAGACGATGACGGTGATTAGACAGAAAAAAAGGAGAGAAACGAATAGTTCGACAGGAAGAACTGCACGTTAAATTAGGTGGCATAAAAATTGAGAACTGGCTTTAGAAAGCAAAAAAGGCCTAATTTTGCTGGATGAAAAATTGATAACAATGTTTCATAATGTCTAGACGTATTTGCGTAGGTGGAGAAAATCATCGTTATCTATAGCAAATACAATATGACATAATTGTCCAATTGTGTCAGACTAGACTGGTTTTTCAAGCTGTTTTTCTTGTCAAAAGATTATTTTTATTCGTAACTTTGTAATTTTCTGCCAAAATTAGCTACTAAATTATCAATAAATAATGTGTTTTCAAAACTTAATTTTTTATCCAACATATTTATTAAATTTCATTCTCCCTTGTTTTCATCAAATATTTCACATATTTTGCCAAATTATATAATTATCCCTACTGTCGTTTTGTTTGTGCGTTTCTCTTTTGTGATAAATAAATCATAAAGGGAAAAAATCGATGATGGTTGGTTCCCCTTTCGTTTTAAATGTGAATTAATTGTTGATGGTGATGTGGCAATACGAAAATTCTGTGACGGACAGGGTGAGCGTTTTCGTGGAAGGCGAACTCCATTTACTTATTAATAATTAAAATATACCGGATGTCCTGAAATTGCGGCAATCAGTTTCTGATTTCCTACCTGGAATACATTGTTGATTCATGATCGAAAAAATGCAATAATTGCCAATTGAACAACACTAATAATAACAACAACAACAACAGTAAATCAAATTATTAGATGAGAACTTTGATTTAAATCTGTTTAGAACTTAAATTTTTTTTCCTCTTCTTTCCTCCTTTGATATTCTCATCTCTTATATTTTAAGAACACAGACATATGGCGTGAATCGGTTTGCAGGTGCCCGTTTTTCCCATGATCCACACATCTTTCTCTACCTCTTAACCCTTTTCGTGGCCTAGTTCTTTAATGAGGCAGGAAGAAAGGGTTCGCATGGATTACTTGAAAAAAAAATTAAATAATCTTGATCGAATCTACAAGCCCAGGTAAAACCATAATCAAAGTTAATTGGGGCGAAACGATGCGATTTTACAGTTAGGTACAAAAGTGTTCTGTCTGACTATTATTTTTCCTTCTTTTTTTTCGTTTTGTTCTAGCCAATCCTTTCGTTTCGTGAGGGTGGGTTCTCAATACATTTATATTCCAAGTTTAGTTAATTTGGTTAACAAAATTCTTGTGGTTAGTTGGTCGTTTTTTTACAATTTTCTCATTCACATACTACATACAATACAGGTGAACGCAAACCTGCTCGAGGCCGGTTTTCATATCCAGACACACTAAAATAGAAGGGTGAAAAGTCCCTATAGTTTTGAGATGCACCTGCAGTGGATAATTATATTGTGTCCTTTTTCTTGATTTTAAAATTCAAGTTTATTTTTTTCTTCAAAAAAAAAATCAACCATGAAATGAACATTTTTCAGTGAAATTGTGTTGAAATTCTAGTTTTTATCAAAAAAAAAAAAACAAGTAGACATAATGATGATAATGAATGGTCGAATTTTTCCAAATAAAACGTTGGAATGTATTTATAATAGAGATATTGCATAGTTTTGAATTTAATTCACAAAAAGCGGAAATGCGGCGACCGTTTATATTAGTTTCGTACTTCCGTTAGGTTGTTTTTTTAACGTTATATAGTTTGGCTTCAGTGCGTTTTCGCCCTATTGGCATATAAATGGATAAAATGGGTGTTGTCGCTATTTTGTTCATTTTTTTAGACTCTGGTTCACTGAATTTAGTTGAAAAATGTCCTGTATTTAAATGTATGATCATAGAATCACCCTAATAGCAAATAATCGTTATTAGATTTAATTGACCGATAAACTAAACTTTATGTGTACATCTCCCTTTGGCGTGTCTGTCTATTTGTCTGTCTAACATTGTTATAGTTGAGATGAGGGCACCCACTGGAAACCAACAATAATCAGTAATACAAGTATTATAATACAAGAGTTTTTGCAATCTACAGTTTAAAGGTTTTTATAGTTAATTTCTTGTATGGAAAAATTCGATTATTTTTGTGTTAAAAAATACTAGTAACACAATTATGTAAAGTAATAATTACTTGTTTTTTTTTCCTCTAACAAAGTAGCATTAAGAGGTCCTTGTCCTCTAAATAACAAAAAAACAAATTTCGAAATTCACATTTTAACTTGCAACACGTGGCAATTTCGCCTTTTATCATTGATTGACCTAGATATAATGATAGTAACAACTATCTCAATAAATCTAATTTCGTATCTTTGTGTATTTAACATGAAAATTGTGATTCGAATTTTTGTTATAGATACTTTATTTGATTTTCTTCTTCTTCTTGGTGGACGAAAATGTAGTACTTAATGTTTTTTTAATCGAAAGGGCAGCTGATGATTTTGAATTTAAATCAGAATTTAATTATAATTACGGCAGGTGCTTTTAAATCTTCCTCAAATAGAAAACTAGCACGCAAAACGTCTAATTAAACAAATAATTTAGATGAAATTTAATATGTAATATTTAACGTTGGGATATTGTTAAATTTCGTTTAGTAGTTGGGTGCGAAAAACAGGATTTAAACTTTCCTATATGTATATATTTTTTTCGTATCAACGAAAAAAATTGCATTGTATTAACGTCCGAAATACGTTACATCTAAAAAGACGGGTACCGATATGTAAATAGAATCAGCGAATAGAACTACAAGCATTCTGGAACGGGACGTTATATTATTGTTCTTGTTGTTTTCTTTATAACCCGTCCTACCGGTATCTAGTCCTAGTCGCCTATAGTCCTTTTTTTTCTTCACTCTATAGAATAATTTTCAATGTCTTGCCATTTGGACGCAATGAAAACTGCAACGCCATGGTCTATAATTCAAATTTTTTTTATCAACATCGTTTCTTTTCAAGTTTATTCCAGGATGACTAGGATCGGATAGGACAGATGTAGTTTTGTTTGTTCGGTTAACCCTTTTATTTTACGAATTTTTTGAATATTGTGCAATGTAATTTTGTTGTTGTTATTGTTGTATTATGAAAAATGATAATGATTTTTAAAATATAAATCTGGATTGTTGGGCCAACTTAAGTTTAGTTTGCTGGGGCCAATAACCTTCTCTTTACTATCTAATGCATGTGCATAAGTAATCTTGGCACCATGTATCTTATGATCCAAGTCCTCCAAGTAAACAGACATAAAACGAAAAAACAACGAAATAAATATTTGTAAAGGTACTGATATAAAAATAAATAGTAGATAAATATAACGAAAAATTCTACTTTTGTTTTAAATATAATAAAAATCGAAGAAATAGACAAAACTATAAAGAATTGATCGCAAATTTATTTCTATCAACAATCCAAAAAAAGAAAAACGTTAAAATCCTGTTAGTTATAAAAAAAAGTAGATTACTAGTTCTATAGTGCTATTTGCTATATTTCTAGGCGTTTGTCTACATTTAGACGCCGACAAGGATTTATAAATAAAACCCATTCAAACGGTCGTCGCATATTTATGCGTGTACGAATATAGTATTATATCGTGTGCGTGAACTTTTATGTTTAAAAAAAAATGGGTCCAATGAACTTTTCGCAAAGTATTTTTTCCGCTCGTGCAACAACTTTCTATTATATAAAACATTTATTATAAAAATTTGAATAACTTGTAACCGTTGGTTTCTTTTATTAAATTTTAGAATACATACTTTTTATTTTTAAATTGACCTGCGAATCTAGTTTTTCTTCTTTTCTTTCACTGACAACTACCTTCCATTTTCGACATAATTGTTACTACAAGGTTTTTTTTCTGATGTTGTAACTGTTGTTTGTTGCTAATTGTTGATTTATATTCGTTAAATGGTATTATCAGCGACCGACCCTGGTATTTAGGGACCCAAATACGAAGCATGAAGCCTATTACTAGTTTGAAAAAATATGCGTCTCTATCCATGTATGTATATCTCAGAAGGACGTCGCAAGGGATGATCTTTTGATATTGTCTCAGCTCTCAGTGCCCAGAGCCTGTCCTGAGCTTTTTCAACAGGGGCCCCAGTGACGTATACCAAAAATTTAATCTTCAGGGAGTCACTTCTTGTTGGGGGTTCTGAATTTTCAGCGTCATTAGCTTTATGGTAGATCTACTACTGAGTATTATGAGTTTAGCACCTGAAATTTTGTGTCTCAAAACTCGCTGAACATAAGGGTTCTGAATAAAATTTATAAGAATATAGGACTGCAAATTTATTTGAAAATTTCAGATTTTCTATCATTCATATGAATACCTTAATTAACATATGTATGTATGTGATAATGATCTTGCAGGCCTTGATGACGCCCCTGGCCTGATTTTTTTTTGGTACTTTTCTAAATGTTAGACTTTTTTACATTCTTCTTATGTTAGTTATTAGAAGTTACTTATAGGTGGTCCAAAATTAGCACTCTTTATTATACTCATCCATATACCTAGTGTTCTTTCAAAAATAGCAGGCGCCTTATCGCACATATCCTATGCATCTATATGCGTATGTGTATGTATGTGTATGTATGTGTGTGTGTATGTGTAGTAAATAAGACGGAAGACGTGGAGGTCTGGTGGATGTTGTCTGGTGCGTGAGTAAACAAGTCGTCGACAAGGAGGTGGTGGAGGACGAGGAGAAAGGAGGTGCAGTCGAGTAGGGTTATAATATTATACATATATGTTGTGTGTATGTGTGTGCGTTTGGTGGAGGCCAATGCTCTGCCGAATGCAAGCAACAACGCGGTCGCGACTGTTGAAGGACAAGGGTCCAAATTCAATGACCTAACTTTTTAGAGGACCTTTAGAGGACACGCAGTGCGTTGTATGCAAGCCGCGGAACAACAGTGCCCTAAGAAGAGAATACGATAGAGATATTTTAACCCATTAGATTAGATTTATACTATATATAGGTATAGTTGTGTATGCTAGATGAGGATAGAAGAAAGATTCTAGAAATGTGATGGGAGAATGAGAGGGGCAGAACGGGCAAACTTTGAAAATTTTTAAACCAGCCAACAAGCAACGTCGCGCTTCGCCCCAAACCAGATGCCGGTACTACATTCAATTTAGAAATTATCTAACGCATATACATACATAATATGCGTGTGTATGTGTAGATATCTCTATATTAAAAAAAGCCTCAACCTTGAAAATAAACCAGCAGAGAGTTGTTTTTACACTTATAACATTCATATTTATACACATATACGGATGTGTCTGTACAAAAACTAAGTAGCGCGGTGCTATCTAGGACAACTAAGCGGCTATTGGGCCAATGGGCGTTTTCAATACTAATTGAAACAAGAAACATTGAACATTTTTCTCTTTTTTTTTTACTGTTTATCCCTTGATTTTCTTTTTCACAATGATAGTTTCTGGTGATATCTGACTAGACCGCTGATAAGTAGAGAGAACATCAATTTATAGACCATTTAACGCTATACGGGCATATAATGGATGTTCAGTTGAAATGAATGACGCATCCGCTTTTTCTCTGCTCCATATGTTATATATGATTGAACAAATCTAATGCAATTTGATATCCAATTATATGTTTCGATCTAACATGACCAGAAGTGGATATTGATTAAACTACAATGGACCCTTATCATTGCAATATTTTCTAATAATTTCGGTTTTTTAGCAGCGATAAAAAAGTCTATTGATTTACAATAAATTCCAACTATAGGAAAACAGTACAAGATAAATAGTCTGTCATTATAGATATTTGAGCGAAATTATTGATAAAATTGGAGTTTTATATATTCGCGCGTGTTTTTTAAACCAGCACCATCTCTTAGTCGGTGTCGTAACATAGAGTACAACTCAAACTGTAATCAAGTTGATAATTAATGGCACCATCTGGCCACGAGTAGATGAATTAAGAGTTATGTTGTGGCGCCCTCTTCAATAAATCACTCGAACTAATATGTTTGTACTACTGGTTGATTTGAATTTCCCGCTTGTTTTTGTTTTCATTGCTACCAACCAAAGCGCGCTGGAACGGCTGGAACATAAAGTCCCTAAACTATAGCCAACATAATTTTTAGTTCTCACGTTACAGTGAAAAAAGATGGCGCTGTCGGAACTATTTTGACATTCTGTCTTTTTGTGTGTGATATTTGTGGAAGAGGTATGTAATTTATATGTTTTTATCACAAAAATCCTAATCATCCTAAGAAATAATTGGAAAAAACTTGCATAATATTTGTTTATCTGTCCTGTAAAACAGGAATTTATTTGTAGTTTATTGATTGTTACTGAATGTTTAAATATTTCTTAATTTGTGTATTAAACATTGAGGTTATGTATGATGATATGTTTCAGATAGAATGGCGAAACAGAAAGGTGAGAAAAAAGGGAAATCCGCTATCAACGAGGTGGTAACCCGTGAATATACAGTTAATCTACATAAAAGATTACACGGTATTAGTTTCAAGAAACGTGCCCCACGTGCTATCAAAGAAATCCGTAAATTTGCCGAATTACAAATGGGTACACCTGATGTTAGGATTGATACTCGTTTGAATAAACAACTTTGGTCAAAAGGAATCAGGTTTGTGTCTGTTGATAAATTCTTAGTTCACGGTACACACACCAAGAGTCTAGCCATAAGATATTGTTGCAATTATTCATAACTGCAACAATTAATAATTAAAGGGGAAAGGGCAATGTACTGTTATCAACCAATATCTTTATCTGTTGCTACTGGTTACACCCAGTACTCTACAGACAACCTGACGACTGGCTCAAGACCTTAGTTCCCCACTCGGGGGGGGTAACATGTGTAAAGAAAGAAACATTTATTTCTGTCCAAATAGCCCTAGTCGTACACTATCTGATGGCTAGTGCGTGTGTACCGTATACTTAGAATTAACGTTTATTATTTCAATATCTATTGAGTAATTAAATTATTGTTATTGTAGGAATGTACCTTTCCGGATCCGTGTCCGTTTATCACGTAGAAGAAACGATGATGAAGATTCTGTTAATAAACTTTTTACATTAGTGACTTTTGTGCCGGTGGCAACATTCAAAGGATTACAAACTGAAAATGTTGATGCCAGTCAGGAATAAATAATGAAACATTCATTTGTATGTAATTCTTTTCATTTTTTTTATGTTATCCTGTCCTTTACCATCCAACAATCGCGTTAGCAGATCTTTGTATGTTAGATAGGGGGGCATTTGATCTGTATATTTAAGGAAGTAATTGAGGTAAAAACGTCCAAATTAACAACACAATTCTTAATTAAAATTTCTTTATTTGTATAAATAATAAGTTAAAAAAAAAATTAATTATATCAAATTTATATGCAAAAAATTATCACTAATCAGATTGATTACAGAGATAACATTGGAATAGATCGGAGATTCCATCGTTTGTTCATTTTTTTTTAAAATCTCATAATGGTAACTATTGTCAAACATGCATACATTATGATAATTTTCTATTCTTCTTTTTTAAATGTAAAAAGACTAGGAAACCACAATATAAGAAATATTTTTAGTTAATACAAGAAATGTCGCTTACATTTTCACAAAAATAACAAAACATACTTTAAAAAAATTGCCCCTTTCATTCAATATTGAATTTTTTTTAATCGTCTACCGCAAGGGAAAAAACAGATCGAGTAATTATATTATCTACCAATTATATACACATTAATGCATTCTACCAATCATACTCAATTACGTTAAAATTATATACAGACGAGTCGTACAATCTGGCACATAAAAAGCTAGAATTTCTTTTCGTCTAGTTGTTAAAAAAAAATCACAATTAAATCAAAACTATACGATTATGGCAACTGGTATTATTGTTAATCAGTAATTCCCTTTAATTTGTATTACTTCCGTTATCATCATCACGCTAATCCGGAATCAACATGTGTCCGTCGTTTTGAATCAGTTCTTTGTACACCATGATCAGGTGTTGATTTCAATATATCTGGTTGACTTTGATTTGCTATTGTTTGACTAATAACTGAATGATTAACAATAGATTGATTTACAGATACCATTGTACCACGACTTAATGTACCACCTAATAATGGTGTTCCTGGATTATTCATTAATAAATTCATATAATCGGCAATTAATAATGTTAATTCTAAGATTTTTGGTTTACTCATTGAAAATATTAATTTCTGTGATGGTTGTTGATCATTTTGTGTTACAACTAACATAAAATCCTCTTGACAACCACCAAATGTTAATACATTCGTATAAGGATAACGGACTCTTTGTTGCATTGTTGCTAAATCTAATATTGTTATTGAATCTTCATTTACTGCCAACCAGATCATTGGAGAATCATGTTGTCGTAGTTTCGCCTTTAAAATGAAACTAATTTTAATTAAAAAAACTATATACGATATTGTTGATAATGGTAAATACCTGGAAAAGTGTAGCTCCAAAAAATGGCCACTTTCTCGTACACGTCAAATAGATTCGTACACAATCCAGTTGAGTTCGTCCCTTCAAACTACGCCATTTCTCCAATAATTTGGCTTGTAATTCAGTCAAACCGTCTTGTGTTAATTGATCACGATATCGATATGGATAGAATTTATCGATAGCACTCAATGCTTGATTCGAATGTGCTGTTAATATACCATGAACATTATGTAATGCATTTAATGTATTTGAATTTTGTACAGTTGATGGTGGTGGACTGAATGTACCATTATTTGAATTAGGACTTTGATGACGATTCGATGTACCTTGATGACTACTATTAGTCAATGTATTATTATGACTTTTTGTACCTAATGAACAATCACCCATATCTAATTGTGCCATTAATGCAGCCAATTCTAATGCTAATTCACGACTTAATGGAAACCGTCCAGATACAATTTGTTTATTAACTTGATAACATAATAATAATCGTTCTTTATCTGTTTCTAAACGTGCACTATTCTTCCACCATAATCGATTTTTATATGTTAAACGTATCACTTTACTATTCTCAAATTTACCTAAACCTTTTTCACGTAAAGCTATTTCCCATTTCGAGATTAAATCACATAATTTTGCTCCGGAATCTAATGTATGTTCTAGATCTTTTTCAATTGGATCATCACTGAATATTGCAAAACCATTATTTGTACGACAACAGATCTCATGTGCTAAACTATCTTGGAATTCTTTAATTGTTGTTGAACCATCAAAACTTGTTATATGATATGTGCCATTTAGAAGATGAACCGGCATCGAATGCGGTAATGAATGGTGTTGAGGATTCTTTAATAAAATACTTAAAACTTCCATTCGTGATGGTTTCAATTCTCGTCCACCTAAACCATTTAAAAAATGATTTATAATAAAACACGATTTTTTACAAACACAAAAATTGTTTACCGGTTAAAATGGTTCGTTCTAATGCACGTTCACAATATGCCGCATATTTTCCACATTCTGTACGATTATCAGCATTTCTTTGTAAATGTAATTTTAAAAACCATAATAATCTCGATGATTTCGGTACAAATAAACTAACAGCTAATGCTAATAATTGCCATCCTTGTAATAATGTATATGTTGGTGGTCCTTTATGATCTTTATGTTCTTTATAACATTCTTTATGTTCTTTATATTTCTCCTCTTGTACAGCCTGTATATTGGAAGAGGCAATTTGTTGATCAGATGTACTATTTATACTTGGTGTTGTTTCACAGGTGAATAAACTTTGTGTAGCACAAAGTAGTAATTGCTGAAAAGAATTTTGGTGTTTCTTTTAAACACACAATTCGGATTTTCATCAATTTTGTTGATGAAAATGATGACAAAATCGATTGAGATGATGATGATAAGAAAAATTTTTTTTGAAATATAGTGAAATTGTGTGTGTATGTGTGTTCAATAGATATGATTTTTGAAAGATGCACACAAAAGCACTTTCTAACTATTCTAAAATAATAAATATAGTTCTAAGGAACATTCAAGGATTTGAAAGAAATTGCAAAAATAATTGAAACACCAACATTCTTGAAAAAAGGGTCAAGAGAAAGGAGCAAATTTCGAAAAAAAATCAAATTAAAATAGTAACGAAAAGCTGTTACATGCAAGCCGTAGTGTAATTTCTAATCAAATAACTCACAAATAAGGACCAGTTTCACAATCAACTTCAAGTCAGCTTTAACTTGTAAGATCATATTATAAGGGCCAGCGCACATTGAGACACTGGAAACAGTGGCAGGGCAGGACAGAGCAGTTTTTTGTATTCCATGTAAGTTAATGGAACACCGCATATTGGGACGCAGCACAGTTCAGTACATAGTTTTTGAATTGAACTGCCCTACACTGCCCTGCCCTGTGCTGGCCTGTGTGCCAATTAGCGGCGGGCCTAAGTCGCCCCGAATGTTAATACACACTTGTCTATCTAGAAACATGCCTTAACTGGTCTATTTCTTTTTGTCACATACACCGGGACTAAGGCCTGGCGCATATTGAGACACAGGAAACACAGGCAGCACAGCCAGAGCAGTTTAGGTTTTTGTATTCCATGTAAATTAATAAACCAGCGCATACTGCCACGCAGTGCGGTCAAGTTTTTGAGACACCGTTTCTACATGGCTTCTGCTTGCTTTTCCTCTCTAGCCAAAGATTTTACCTCTCTTTTCTGACTTGTGGTTCCCTTATCTCAATAAGCAAAGACTGCCAATACTCCCAATATGCGCTGCCGCCTGAACTGCACTGAACTGTCCTACACTGCTCTGTGCTGAACTGTCCTACACTCTGTTCTGAACTGTGTCTCAACATGCACTGGGCCTTATAATGTGACTTTACAAGATCCAGTTACTTTAAAGTCGATTATGAGAAACTAGTCCCAAATCAATTTGTGATATAATCAAAATGATTGATAATATGATCATAAAACGAAAAAAATATCTGAAGAAAACGATATATAGTTATAGCTTGCTAAAGAAAAAATAAAACAACTCAATAAAACATACAAATGTAACAACAGTTTTCGTGTTTTTTTTTCTTTTTTGCATTTTTTTTTTGTTGAACTTAATCATAAAAACTAAATAAACAAAGCACACTTACACTTTTCTTTAATAATTTTTGTGTAGATACCTGGACTCCTAATTTCGGTAATGGAGAACTTTTACTGGTTTGTTTAATTAAAGCACAAATCAATTCAGCTTGTAATTCAGGCATATCGAGACATTGTTGAAGAGCATTCTGTGCCAAAACTACATGATAATCAATACCGGCTTGATCGACAGCCGCTGACATGAATAATTGTAAACATTTAAATAGTTTTATTGCCTCAGCCTAATAAAAGATAAGAAGTAAGAGATTTTGGACTTTTCAGTTCAACGAATAACAAATACAACCTGTAGGGCTTCAGATGGTAGTGTAGTTAATGGGAAATAGGAGGGAATCGCGCCGTCTTTTGTACAAGGCACATGTAGAAGCACTGGATGTCGCCATAGTACACAATTAGAATCACCATCAACTTCCATTAATTTATGTATTAATTGTTCGTATTGTGTACCAGTACTTGGCCCACCTCCACTGGCTACAGTCAAATGATACAACCATGAGTCTTTTTCCTAATTTCCATACAAAAAACAGACATTAAATAAATTACTAGATAATTTCAAAATAAATAAGAAAATTACTTGTTTTCCTAAACATAATAAATATGTAGGCCCTTGATTCGTTGGAAATATTCCTATTGTAAGATCAGGATGTTCAGTATCACGTTCTTCAGAATCTGAATCGGATAGATGTTCAACTTCTTCGACACGAGCATCACGCATATTGATTTGACCCGCTGGTGTCTAAAAATTCATACAATTTAGTATTTAAATATTAATTAACAATAATCATTTATAAAACAAACATTATCTGTTGGTGATTTAAAATATAAAAACATTTTCCCAATTAGAACACACCAACATTTTTTCGCATGACCATTTTTCACTTTTGTCAACCATCCTTGAACAGATGGTTTATTCTCTTCTTTACTTAATAATAATTTGGTTGCATTTCGTCGTTGAACATTTTGTAAAATTCTCACCCAATCTTCCATAGCTGTTATAGAATCAGCTGTTAGATAATAAGTTTTCTTGCCAGTATCAATTTCAAATGTATTCGATCCTTCGGCACGTGTTATTTTACATACTTCATCTAATAGAATTTGTCCTTGTGGTTTTCGATTAATATCATTTTGACTTTTATAATATGTTAATACACCATTTTTTAATACAAACCATTTTTTACGCCATGTTTTTAATTTACCACCTAATTTTGCTAAAGAACCACTCTTCTCTAAACTTTCAATACGTTTCGGACTATCTAAATATGAAGCTCGCAGTAACATTGATGATTCTAGACTAGTTGTATCGCAACTTAAAGCATCTGGTGGTACTGCATAATCATCAGACATACCCGATTCAAAGGATGTATCTGAAACACCTTTGTGTCAATATTACTATTAAGCTAATTTCTAATTTTTTGCATTCTCTTTTATTTTACTATTCCACTAAACTTACCTCGTGTTTTACTTTTACTTGGTGAACCACTACTACTGGAAGCTGTACGTTTACCCGGACTGGAACCAGAAGTATCACCTGAACTACGACTATGAGTATTGGTACCATCAATTGCTGCAGTATTATTGCCTTCACCATCACTAGAATCATCTGATGAGTCTCCAGTAAATGGCATTGATCTAATTTGACTAGCACGACCTTTAACAGTTGCATAAACTGGCACGGGAATATCTTGATAACCGGCCTGTTCTGGTCCAATATCACTTGGTGTTGTTCCAGTTAATGTTAAACCATCAGCTGCGACCTAATTACCAGAATGAATAATTTTTGTATTTTTTTCCTCAAGAAAAACTTACTTGATAGATTCGATCTTCCCAACTGGGAAATCGATGGATGGGTGGTGTTGGTGCTCTAGGCCAAGGTACTTTCTCACGACTTGGAGTATAAATTTCAGCATAATCATGTGCTAAATCTGGATCTGAAGCACTACTACTAGGCACTCGTCCACCTATACTAAGATTGTCTACCGCCGCTCTCAAGTCATCACACAATGGATCCATACTGGAATTACTTGTACCAAAATTAACACTCGTAACTAAATTACTTGGTATAGCCGGTTCAAAATTACTCGATAAACACACAGATTGATGACGACGATGTTTCGTACTTCTTGTTGATGAGGTAGTTGATGGTAAATGTCTTGGTTCAGGTGAACAACTTTCTGAACGTCTTCGATCAGCTAAAGCTAAATGATTTCGAAGCAATTCTAATTGTTGATTGCACTTGATATTTTGTTCACGTAACGTTTGATTTTGTTGTTCTAATTCACGTAATTTATTCGTTACCCATTCTTTAATTCGTGCTGCTTTTGCTTCTACTTGACGAGCATCGTGCAAACGCAGCTGACGTTGTTCCTCAACTTCACCTTCTAAACGATGGATCTGTATATTATTCGGGTCACTCTGTTGAGACCATGCAAGCTTTTGTTCCATTATTCGCACCTATAATATTAAAGTAAATATATATTAAAATATAGTGTCAGAAAAAAGGAAATTCTACTACCGAAATTCGCCATTTTGTATGTAATAATCGTGAACCCTAACAAATCTGAACATGAAATGTAACTTGTGCAGTATCTGTATGCATCTAAAAATGTGTTTCAGGCGCCATAGCGTCCCGACGCTTGTCACACAACTTCCCCACGCGGTAGGGAAGGGGGGAAATACTATCCACCAACTAAATCCCCCTCACTATTTTCACCCTATCCCGACTGTTACAGTCCGACTGACACAAACAAAGACATCAGTTTCATGAAAGGATTCTAGAAATCTAATGAGTTAACACTTGTGCGGGGAGTTAAAAACAAGAAAAAAAAACGTTCTATTAGATTAGAAACAACCGAATTTTGTTAAAACACACAAAAGGGCCTTCGTAAGGGAAATTACGAGAAAAATATGTAAATTACAATACACGACCAAAAAAAAAAACTGTCTGTAGCTAAATATATTTTGTCGTTTGTTCTTTTACAGATTCACGATTTGAAAAGCAACGGGCTTGAACGGATGTCACGTGATATATGTAGGGGGTTCTTTTTAATGTTCCCCCTTTTTAATACCCGGCTGAAAAATATAAATGACTCATAGCTAGTTTGCTCATCTAATTAGCTAACAAAATAATTAATCGTTTCAGAATAAAAAAAACTTACTGACAACGTTTTTCTAGAAAATTATATTTCTCCCAAAAAGTCGCAGGTACGAACTATTCATAATTTATTCAAAACTATTCAATCACGTGGTTTAAAATCAATTATACGGTGAACTTATTCGCTGAAATGAAAAGACATGAAACCCTATGTTAGTGACCGAACCTGACATTTAGACACGTGCCCTAAAAACTGTTAATCTTACAAAAACCAGGCAAAATAGAAAAATCATGCAACGATAAATAAACAATTGTCTATTAACGTTTTTTTTTCGACAGTAATTGTTTTGTTTGAGAAAAAAATCTTGAATAATTTAATAGTTATGTCCTTTGCTGTTATCGTGTATGTATTGATATCTGTAACACAAATATTTAATGAAAATCACTTACATTTTACCCAGAAAATGTTCCCCAAACAAACCAGGTAATTATCCTTATATAGATAAATAAATAAAAGAAAACGAAAACTCGCAAAACAAAAACGTATCGCGCGCGATTCTCTGTTTTTCTGTCAGCTGAAAGACGCCATGTCCGCCAGCGTCGCGACGGAAAATAATCAATAGACCTTAACGACAGCGAAAGTGAATATGGTTGCTATGCAACAACAACAGCGGCGTCAAAAACCTCCCTTTAAAATAATATTTTTCCATTTCTTTCCTATACTCTCTCTGGAGAGTTTTGTTTGTTTATTTTTGATTTCAGGTAGACTTCGTTTTTTTTTCAATTCCTTACCTTATCCTCGGCTTCTTCGGCACGACTTTCTGCCTCCAGGACTCTTTGTTCCAATTCGGAAAGCTGGAAAAACAAAAACATTTCAAATTATTTATTATAATTCCAGCAACAAAAAAAAAATAAAATAATTCCATATTCGTTGAGAGGTTTTCAGGAAGCTTTCAGGACGAATAACAGCGGCATCTATAGTCAATTTTGTTTGTTTGTCTAGTTACTACCAGATGGCGGTAGCTGAATTATCCTTGTAACTCAACTCTCTCTAGCCGCAGGATTGTTTATTTTACATAATTGGATAGGGGACGGAAACCTGGGGAATTTCAACAATATTGTTTGATTAATATTTGTTTAGTATTTGGAAAGAGTTCGATACTTTTTCTGATAGCAAAAGGAAAATAGTAAAAACTTTATGATAACAACAATATATCATTGCGTATAATTTTGAATTGTTGTGTTAAGAGAGGAAGAGAGGACACAGGTGGTGTTGATTCGTCGTCGACAGAATCCTATAAAACATGACAACACCTGGCTGGGACGTCATCAACACCAGAGGAATATATAGCAGGGATGCGAAATTGTAGAAACTCGTTGATAATTAATCAAAATTCTAATAAGACTCATTGAAACTGACTGAAAGAGAACTGTTTTATTACCAATCAAACTGAACATTTATTGTTATTATTTTACGTCGACTTGAAATGTTATCACTTGAAGACGAATGTTCAAATATACACGTACGTACAATATTGGAGCTTTACTGTGCGACGATGACAAAAAGTATGCTTAGTGCTTAATTGAACAGGTAAGATTTGGGCATGAAATTCGCGAGTTTGAACCACGTGTTGCGTCTGTTTATAAAGGAAAAGGCGACGACGTCTATAGTAGCAATGTTGGTGGTAGAGAAGTCTTTGATTTCCACAGCACGTTCAAAGTTGCTCTAGTTCGTAAAAGCTCAAGCTTTCCTCTTTTTTCTTTTTTTTGTTTTTTATTTTTTTGGTTCGGCTGCTATGATGAAACAAAACAATCCGAGATTACGTTTCTGTATAAAAGATTCAAATAGGATAAAAGCTTTAATCTTCAATGAATTTAAAAGTAGACTAGCACAAAATTTCCAACTACTCAAATTCCAATCTGTCCTCTTTTCAATTTAATATACGTCTAAAGAATGCCACAGTTTAAAATGAAAGGACCAAAAAAAAAAAACAAATTATAAAAGCGAGACAAGTTGACGAGCTTTTACTCCAATAAACACATCTTGCAGATATCTTGAAAACTGTCTTTTGTTGGAAATGAGACGGATTTTCCTCGTGGAAATTTTAATCCCAACATTACAATAAATGCTTCTGGACATTGCTGTTTGTTCAAATTTAAAGCTAGACTCATATCTGCATTTGATTTGATTTGGAATTTGAAATTGGATTGGTTGTTTATTCGTTTCTGCCTGTTACCGATATCATCACATATCGACATTTCTATTTCCATGCTTATTATCATGGAATTAATTGTACATTATGTTTAAAATATTGCCTCTATTCAACTAGTGACAGATAAACATTAATATCATCAGTTTCAATATTTGTTAGATTTGACTTAACAATGCAATAATGGAAAATAAAATAAAAATAGGAACAGTAATGAAGGATAAGCCACATTTGAGTTAATTTATGTTGTATGTATGCAAATTGTATGTTGTATGGGTCTGGTATATGGATGGCTGTTCTAACTCTTGTATGACGTTCGTTGTGCGTATGCTATGCGTACGATATTCGCAACGGTACCATAAATAACAAACACGTTGACAATCCCGACGGGATTCGCGTGATATAGAACATGTCAATTGGTACAAATGCTTAGGAGGAAGTCACCGTCCAAACAAGCGAGCACGTTTACGGGATACGATACCATTTTTATCAAAACATATTGATGTTACCAATACATATATCATGTTTAGATAAACAAGATTGCTATTACCGAAAATTATCCTTTTCATTAATTTTACCTTCCGCAACATGTCCTCAAGAGAGTCCATGTCGGAGCTTCCGTTATTGTTATTGTTACTCGGTTGGACCATGTGGTAGAAAAAAGATCTTCGTATCCAAAAAACTCTTCAAACAAACTACTATTTACATTTATACACGTTCGTTTCTTATTTGAATTCAAGTCTTTCAAATGTCACTGATTCATTTTAAACACAATCGATTAGTCAAAATTCAATTTCAAATCATTCTCTAATTAACGAATTCCTAGATGGGATGAAATTAACGTTTAAGATCGAGATAACGAGCTGAATAACTGAATAATAATCATGATATGATTCTAATAACGATATAGAATTGTCATTGAATCGCTCAGGGATGTTTCAACAGTGAAATATGGCAGTTTCAATGGTGATCTCGTTGTTATGTCCGTTAGTGGAATCTGTCTAAATTTTAGGCCATTTACTGATCCCGAAACGGCCGATATGGTGTGTCCTGTGTTTGGTATAAAAGGGGGCATAGGCAACAAACCCCATTGGGGGTTGGTATGTAACAGGCGATGACAGAAAGTGGGTCGGACTAATCAATATTTACCCGGAATCGGAGAGTGAACATTCTCGCCTCGAGACTACTTATTTAAAGAATAATGTAACACACTTGTATTCCCCCAATGTGGCCGATATGTCGTCGACAACATCGTATATAGCCTTAAAAAACCATAGAAACAGATTTGATGTCATTCTATCATCAACTCTGTTCTCTGTTCAAATAGGAAATTGGTTAGTACATTATTACGAGATACTAGTTTCAAAGGATTCATTTTGAAGATAACGTGCAATTTATCGTAACATTTTTGAAGCTTTTTACAACTTCTAACGAAGATCACAACAACTTATAAATGAATTAAGAACAGGAAATTGAAAACTGAACTGTCACCTTTTCGAAAGTTTAACACGCTGACTTTAGATACTTATTCAAAGTGAATTGGCAATTAATTTCATAAGTCTGCAAAATTGAAACTTAAAAATTTGGAAACTTGAAAGTCATAATTCAGTTCGTGGGGCACTTAAGTACTTGAAAATGGAATAAAATCATTTTAGAAACATTTCAATTTAATAATAAAAGCCCTGATTTTTATTTTAAACATTTTTCCAAAAAGATGCTTCAAAATGGAAAAGAACTGGGACTAGAAGGAGAAGAAGAAGAAGAAATGTTAAGCGATCACTTTTGCTATTCCCTTCACGGCATTTGCACCGTCATTGGTGGCCGTCCACAAGCTGAACTGAGTAAACATCATTAATAAAACCAATTTATCGCGTGTCGTTTCTGTCAGATTTCTTAAAAAACTGCCAACCATGTTGAAACAGGTCTGACCCTTTATGCGGGCGTAAAAAAAAAGGAGAAAAACTTGAAAACTTTTTCAAATCCAATATTCATGATGTTGGAAAAGAAAAGAGTTTCAATTCAGTTTGCTAATTAAAAGCAATAAAGTTAGACGAAATTTTCGACAGAATTCTTATCAAATTTTCAATATTAAAAATTTTTGAAATTATTCGTGTCATCAGCTCGTTATCTCTAATTCTAATAGATCGACTAGAATTTTATTATTAGAGACAAATCAATTATTACACTTGTCATTTCTAATAAAAGATAAAATGAATTCGATGTCATATTGTGGATTTTTTCTCATAAATTTGATAGCGGAAGTTTTCTTTTCCTTTTATATTTCCACTTTGTAAATGTATCTTACGAGAATCGTGTTTTTATCTACATTAACCATTCACACTTCACTAACACAACCACATTTTTATAATAGATAATACGCGCATTATAACTCTGAGAAACGTAATATAAAAAGCAGCGTACGAAATTTTGACGAATATAGCGAAACGTTCGCGTGTAGCAATAGCTGAAAGCTTACTGCTGAAATGTGAAAGCTCCACTCTGCTGAAAACCTTGTGGAAAACGGCATGCGCGCTTCTCAAATCTAATCTATAACATCATATGCACACATACACATACAATTTCAATACTACGCGAACAGGTGATGGTAGATACAGAACAGCGCCCTTAACAAACTTGAAAACTGAAGTAAAAAAAATGCCTACTAATTATACGAATACAACAATATAAAGTAATAATTATAACAAGAAAAAGTAATAGAATGGATTTGAAATAAAAGCTTGATTATGAAAAGATACTATAATGTTGGTTAATCTTTGTTTAATTCTACCTGCTATACGTGAATTTGAAACTTGCTTTTGTTTCCCTACTAACAATAAGCAGCAGAAAGCTCTCATTGTTGTAGAAGTTTGAGCTTTTTGTTGTTTATTTATCCAAAGTCCAGACCGTTTTGTTGTTGAGATATTAAAATTTAATTTGCCAAGTTTTCAAGTTTCTTACAGTAACAAACTTGAGAAACCAGAGATCTGATCAGAGAGGGAAAGTTTTCGATTTATTCACGTAAAACAAATTAGAAATGGAAAAATTCCAAGTGATATTTGTATTTGTTTTTCAAATGTCTATTTGCTTAGTTTGCTTCTGAAACAACTGAAATAAATGATATTTTTTGGTGGAGATACTGGTGGGTAATTTTTAAACCGGTTGGAAGTCTACAGGAAAAGAATCCCCTCAATAATTTCGTGGTTGATTCTCAAATCCCTCTAGTCGTTGAACCTTTTAAGGTTTACTTTGGCGTAACGAACGTGAAATATAACTATGAGAGAATTACGCGACAATTGTACCAAGAAGAATATCCTAAAATAGTAGTGTGTAAGAGAGGAAATTCGTTTGGTCCTAGGACGATTAATTTAATAGTTCGCAGGTCCATTAACATAACCATTCCTTTTGATCTCAAATAGAGACACACACACACACATGCCTACACGTACCTTAGGAATTATTCGTTTCAGTATGGGACTTTTCAAGGGACCATACAAGAAACCCAAAAAGGTTCGAACACTCTAACATCACCAGCAGCAACACGTCAAAGCGATCCATTAGAGCTTTTAACGGTGCGGTTAGTTTGACCACAAAACCTAGATAGAGACCGAAGAAGAGAAGCTATAGAAGAGAAACGGAAATGAAGGAAATCAGTTCGTGTTTCCGTTGTTGTATTTATTTCTCATTCTGAACGAAGATTTATGCGAAAAATTCTTCAGTTGTTACAATCGAGCTCGTTCAATTGGTTGTTAAAAGTCAATTGCTTAGAAATTCTTTACCATTTCCTAAAGAACTTCAGGATTCGAATTTGTCAAATAACAGGATGTCAAGTCGTTACCATAAAAATCCTGCCTACGGCTTAAATTAACTAGCCTTAATGGAATCTGATATGGAATGTGGTCAATGGAATTTACTACTAACACGCAATATCCTAATATTATAAATAACATAATCCGCATATCAGTTCCTGAAATGTCTCTTCGTTGACGATTAATTTTCTTTCAGCAATCTCTCAAATTAATTCTTTGTTTTCTTTTCAAACATTTTAACATATTATGTCAAATATAAGTGTTATTCAACCCATTGCAAGCGTTGCTAATCCAATATGCAATATGATGAAATTCATAATCAGCAATAATTGCATTGACAAGTTTGCAAAGGTGTTGGAAGAATCAGTTAGTCGGCTTTTGGGGTTCAAGCCGAAAAGTGTTGAACTGTGCTAGTGGCGAGCTGATCCCTAAAATGTAAGTACTGTATTTGTTATTTATTTTATTAAACTATTATCTGACAATGACCTACGAATTTGATTTATCTTCATTCAAAACTCCCAAAACTAGTCACAATCGTGACAATATTAAATCGAACGAAATCTTATGTAAACTGGTTTGGAATGAAGTGAAAAACAGACAAAGTGTGAAAATATATCTAAACGAAAGTAAATGGGAAAAAAATAAAAGAAAAAAGGTCTAGGCATCGGACCTTACTCTCTAATTGAAAAGATCTCCCTGCTACGTGATATCAATTGATAGGGTGGCGGCACCCCTCTTCATAATTAACTGCTAGCGAAAAATAACACCACCTACACACAGGAATATAGAGAAAACGAATAATCGATAACAATATATAGAGAAAATTATATTTCCAAATAAGTTCAAGTATCTATGTATAGATAAATATCGTACAAACTAATCATTTGAATTACCCACGAAATAGAATTTTTTCGTTGTGTTACGCCAGAAAAGTACGTGGTAGAGATGAAAATTTATACACAAACACAAACTGCTTGATGTAAACATCGGCCGGGGTTAAGTATTATATAATACAGTTCAAATTCTAATCTCTACTATAGTCCTTGTCTAATAATTTTGTTACTTGGTTTACGTCTTTTATTTAGTCATGTTGAACTCGTCTTATCGGTAGAAATTTAGTTGTTTTTATATGATTAAGCTAAAAATGCTTAAATAAATGATATCTAACCGATAATATAATAATAAAGATTTAAGTCGATTTTTATCTTCCAGCATTTAAAATACTTGTCAGACAATTGTTTTCGGTAAGAATTCCTATAATTTATTTAATAAATAATAATCCTCAAAATTTAGTTTTGTCAGTTCTTATACAATAAGAACATGCGTCTTTTTACAGACAGTATATCTTTTGATATAATCAGTCTATCAGTTACTATTGCCATCATTCTCTTGGCCTATTTGAAATGGAAACTATCCTACTGGGATCGTGTTGGATTAAAATCTCTTCCGGCATCAATAATTTTTGGCAATGTCGGTAATATTTTTCTAGGCCATCGGTCATTTGGGGAAGAATTCTCAACATTTTATCGAAAATTTAAAGCTCAAGGTTTACGTCATGGAGGTATATACTTCAGTATTAAACCAATTTATATACCAATCGATCCAGAGATTGTTAGATGTATTATGCAGAAAGACTCTCAGCATTTTATAAATCATATCAATTATATTAATGAAGAACATGATCCTCTATCTGGCCATTTATTTAATTTAAAAGATACAAAATGGAGAAATATGCGTGTTAAATTGACACCAACATTTACATCTGGTAAAATGAAAATGATGTTCCATACAATAGCTGATTGTGCAAAAGGACTTAATGATGTTTTAAAAACATCGCACCAGACTCCGGTTGATATTAAAGACATCTTAGCACGTTTTACAACAGATGTAATTGGTTCTTGTGCCTTTGGACTTGAATGTGATACACTAAAAAATCCTGACGCTGAATTTCGAAAATATGGTAAACGAGCCCTTGAAAATACATTTCTGGAATCATTGTCCATTAATTTGGAATTTTTTATGCCGCATAAACTACTCGACTTAATAAAACATAAACAAAGCAAAACTGACGTTGAAACATTTTTCATGAAAGTTGTTAAAGATACAGTAAATTATCGTGAGAAAAATCAAATATATCGTAAAGATTTTATGCATTTATTATTACAATTAAAAAATCGTGGATCAGTTACTGATGATGGAAAAATTAAAAATGATGATGGAATAATCCAAGAAGCTTTAACACTGAATGAAGTGGCGGCACAAAGCTTTGTCTTTTTCCTTGCTGGTTTTGAAACATCTTCAACAACAATGACTTTTGCATTATTTGAAGTGGGAATGAATCCGGAAATTCAAGAAAACTTACGACAAGAAATTATTACAGTCCTTGCTAAATATAACGATAATTTGTGTTATGAAGCTATCATGGAAATGACCTACATGGACAGAGTTATTAATGGTAATTTGATAACAAATATTTCTGATAGCAATTTGAAATTCTTTTTATAGAGACTCTTAGAAAATATCCTCCAGCTCCTCTTTTAACCAGACGTTGTAACAAGGATTATACGATACCAGGCACTGATATTGTTCTTGAAAATGGTACAGATGTCATACTTCCAATATGGGGTTTACATAAAGATCCTGAATATTATCCTGATCCTGAAAAATTTGATCCTGAAAGATTTACAGATGAAGAAAAAGCTAAACGTCCTAGTATTGTTTGGATACCATTCGGTGAAGGACCACGACTTTGTATCGGTAATACCATTGGTAGTATCAATAAATTGCCAAAAAAGTAACTAAATTCAATTAAAGGTCTAAGGTTCGGTTTGCTACAAACAAAAATTGGTTTAACGACAATTTTGAAAAATTTCAAAATAAAAGTGAACAAGAAAACTAAAATACCTATGGAAATGGAAAAAATGTCTTTTATTACAACGGCTGAAGACGGAATTTGGTTGGATCTTGAAACTGTCTAAAAGCAATATTAATTAATAGAAATATTATTACTGTTATTAAATACAATTAAAATGTTTATCTAGCACGACTATCATTTATTTATTATATCCCAAATAATAATATCAATTAAATAGGTGTTTATTCGCAATGCGTTTCCTTTTTAGGGAATTCTCCTAGTTCACAACATGGAACTGCAATCACATATGACGACACAGAACAGAAAACCAGTGCATTTTTGGGCTGAACAAGCGGTCAAGTAAGTCGCGAAACGTTGGCTACTGAAGTAAAACGATATGTAAATAAACAACAATAATAAATTTGTCCCACTATTCGATATTATTTGATTAGTACATACCTACAGATACCTATGTATTTGTACCTATAATTTGACTTTGATAAAGGTAGAACAAGATTATTCTGCCTAATTATTATAGATGTATAATATAACCATCTTATATGACGAAAAGTCATTATACAGATACAGAATAACGCTACGATAGGTATATGAATGGAAACTTTAAGTCTGTCTTTAACAAAATGACATTACATTATAGTAATTATTTTTATTAATCTGCCTGTCGCAATTATAGATGATAATAATAAATGATTAGTCACTTGTATTTTTATTTTGCGACTTATTTATATAAATAATACACTATATTTTGAACTGATAAATAGTAAGTTCTCGTTGACTCCTCTTCAGTATTTCTCTCGTGATCGAATTAATAAGTTACCCAAAACTATATTAGAAATACATAATGTTACTGTTCGAGAGCAGTTTAATATATAATCTTGTTACAATTGTTGTTGTTATATTAACAACAATAGTGCTATATTACAAGTGGTCCTTTACTTATTGGAAGAGACGCGGTTTAGATTACATAGAACCATCAATACCATTTGGTAATACCAATAAACTGTTTACACTCAAACTAAATCTTGGTCAACAATATGCTGAACTCTATAATGAATTCAAAGCAAAAGGTTTAAAGCATGGCGGTACTTATATGATTACTAAACCTATATACATACCCGTTGATACTGAAATAATAAAAACGATCATACAAAAGGATTTCCAACATTTTTATGATCGCGGTTTTTATACAAATGAAAAAGCAGATCCTTTAACTGGTCATCTATTCTTATTGGAAGGTACCAAATGGAAGAATCTACGTGCTAAATTAACAGCTACTTTTACATCAGGTAAAATGAAAATGATGTTTGAAACTTTGGCTGCTTGCAGCAAGCATTTAGAAACATTGATGGAAGATGTAACAAAAACTAAAGAAGCTGTAGATATCAAAGACATCTTAGCGCGTTTCACTACTGATGTGATCAGTTCATGCGCTTTTGGATTAGAAGCGAATAGTTTAAAAAATCCAGATTCAGATTTTCGTAAAATTGGTCGAAGAGTTTTTGAAAATTCGACATGGGACAATACAAAAAATTTATTACAATTTGTTATACCACGAAACGTTTTGAGTGCTTTTAATTTCAGAACAACAAAATTAGATGTAGAAGATTTTATAATGAAAGTAGTGAAAGAAACTGTTGATTATAGAGAAAAAAATAATATTTATCGTAAAGATTTTATGCATTTATTATTGCAGTTGAAAAATCGTGGATCTGTTTCTGACGATGAGAAAATTTTTGATAAAACGAAAGATAATAATGTTTCGATGACATTAAATGAATTGGCTGCACAAGTCTTTGTATTTTTTATAGCGGGTTTTGAAACATCTTCAACTGCAATGACATTTGTTTTATATGAATTAGCAAAAAATAAAGATGTACAGAATAAGTTGCGAACTGAAATTAAGACTGTTATAAGCAAATATAACGATAAACTTACATATGAAGGCATTATGGAAATGACATATATGGATAAAGTGATTAACGGTAAAAACTTTATATTATTTTCGTTTTCAGGACATCAAAACCTAATAATTCGTTTTATAGAATCTTTAAGAAAGTATCCTCCTCTTCCATTCTTAAATCGTGAATGTACAAAACCTTATGACGTACCCGGAACTAACATACATTTAGAAAAAGGAACAAAGGTAGTTATTCCTATATTAGGTGTTCATTTAGATGCTGAATTTTATCCTAACCCTGAAAAATTTGATCCGGAACGTTTTGATGAAGTTAATAAAAATTCGAGAAGGCCAGGCTTAACT
>JAZBHA010000181.1:94349-110095 GCA_037464855.1 Iselma pallidipennis | reverse complement strand
GTATCTGAATATCAACAATATCAAGAAGCTACGGCTGAAGAAGATGAATATGACGAAGAAGAAGAAGGCGGTGAAGAAGGTGAAGCTTGAAGACATATTCAAAATTGAATTGTTTATATTTGTATTATCTTTTTGTAATCGTTCAATAAATATGTTATGAAAATTCCAATATAGCACTACAACTTCTCACTAATCTGTTTATCAGCAACAAGGGGAACAGCTTGTTAACTGAAATTATTATATAGATTAGTCGGTTTTATTAATAATTGTAACAAACCATCCCCCACTGTCAACATTACAGTACATCAATCCTTAATATGATGATAACATAGAAAGGTCAAGGACACCGGCTAGCAATTCCATCATAGCTGTCTCGGCGCTGCTACATTAGCATTACTCTTCATTTAAGTGAAAACGTGGATGTGGTCATGATACTACACCATAGCAATTTCCCAATGGAACAACGTATTCTACACCACGACATTTCCTTGTTTACCCACCCAGGATTTAGGCATAATAAACTAGTTGGTATAGCTTGAATAATGTTTAAGCAAATCTTGAATTAGAATCTTAACAAAATTTCAAGTTTCCAATTTCAACAATTTATTTATATAAATATATTTTTATTATTGTCTAAATGGAGATTGGTTTTTTTATGTAAACCACGTGCTGCGTATGCAAAGTTTAATCTCGTTGAGTTGGTCCATTGGGAAGTTGGTTGCGTTTATTATCCCTTCTACCGAATAAATTGTGTTGAAACAAGAGTTGAAAAATATAGAATTTGAATGCAGACTTTGTTTTCAAAACGTACACTAGTTCACCTTCCTCTAGTGCCTGGTTGAGCTATATCACCAGACCTTTAACTTCCTAAGGCAATTCAAGCTACCATAAACGTTCAATAACCGGTGAAATTCGTGCCCGTTTATGGAAACATGGCCTCTTAACGATTACACACATTTTTTCTCGTCAACTCACACACCTCCCCTGTCTTATTATTATTATTGTTGATGGATTTGTGACGAACAAGACATAATTCAACACAAAACTAAAACCGTGAATACAGAATAAGAAGAAATAAAAATTCGCAATATATATGTAGCTATAAAGTGGAAGGATGTGGTGATGTTTAACAGGCAACACACGAACCAGTATTATGCACGATTATATCGGATCTTATGACGCTCCTTAACAGGTCAAAGGTGGAATCCACCAAGACTGGAATAAGCACGAGGGCGGATCATACATACAATACCAAACTCGTATTATTGTTGTTGAGCAATTTATAAATCAAAATACATGCAAAAGAATAGGAAACGCTTTGTGAGCCACCCTTGAAACATATAAATCAAATTTACGTTGACGAGTCGACCATGGAGGGGCTACATAAAATTCTGACAAATGGCATAATCAGATGACAGCGAACAACTCAAGACAAATCTCTAGAAATTCATCAATCCCAACCGAAAAATGATGTTTATAATATTAATGTTTCTGTTTAACAAGATAATTTCGATTTTTCTTCCTGTCTCTGTTGTTATTTCAACATAAAAAAGAGAAAAATAAATGAAATTTTAAACCATGTAGATCTCCCGAATTAGAAACTCGACTTCTCTAAGTGGGTGTGGCAGCCACAAGAGAAGTATTTCGAAGCGTTCATGTTTTAGGAAACTCTAAAATATCTGAAATGCCATCATCATCCACTCATATTGAAGCTGTAAATTTCGAAATTAGGAACGAGAAAAATCCACACTAGATCAAGAGGTTCATAAAAATTAAACAATCTGGAAATGCTCAACAACAACAACAACGACAGCAATCCTATACTAAATCGTTAAAATCTTGAATACTAAAACATTGAGACCTAACTGGATGGCTTTCACGACTTGGCAAAAACAACAAAATGCGTTATAAAAGCGTTTAATATCTACATAGAAATTCCAGGAAATGTTTTTTTTTTCCAACAGGAATTTATATTAATTTTATCCAGTTTTCTTAAACCAAGAAAAACTGGTAAAATTTTTGGGAAACTAAGCGTTAATTGATAAATCTATTTCTAGTGTGTGTCAATTTATCTCCAATCACTTACAGTTACCTATACTATTTTGAACAATTAAGTTATATAATAGAAATTGTATTAGGTTCATTGGAGAAATCAAGATAGAGTTGAACACAAAAGTTCGACAACAACTCTTTTGAGCTTTTATTAAAAATGATCAATCAAATATAATAAAATGTCGAAATGTCTATTTATTTTTGTTGGTTAAAGACGTACAGGAGGAGGACAACCTTGTACGTTGTATCGATTGAATTTATCCCGGAATAAGTAAATTTACCCCCATAGCAACACTCATCCCTCTTTCTCTGTGTGATCACCAGATGCTGCGTCGTATAGCTGCACCTTAAATCGTCCATATTAAGAAATATTTCTGGATTTTCAATAAAAATCAATCAATAAACTGAACCATATAGTTATGTTTACATATTGTTCAAAGTTGACGTTTTCCAAACAGTGTTTTTTGGTAGAACAGCAACAATAATTCTGTTAGAGATTTGAGTTGAAAGTTATAATGAGAAAAGTAACATTAGCAAGTGAAATTAAATAGTACTATAGGGTCTAACTGGATCCTCTCTGGAGGCATTTTAAATAGCAAAATTTAAAACAACTTTTTTACTATATTGTCGTGTGTTTGTTGTTTTTATGTTGTATGACGACGATAAAACTTCTTCTATCACGGGAACAAGTTCAACAGAACTTTTTTTGTCTAAACGCGGAACTTCCTATTACTCTCACCTCCGGCATAGAATTTTAAGCTTTTATTTCAGTAAATTTCCTTCTTTTAAAATATTTACAAACAAAAACTTTCTCTTCTATCCTAATCTGATTGATTTTCGATTTATTCTCGAACTATTTTTATAGATTCAAGATTAGAACACGTGTAGTATGATATTTTCTATATTGAAGTTTACCGTTCAAATCCAATTTATTAGAAGTGCTCGTTAAAATACCATTAGCAACGAAAAATACACTAATATTCCACATTTGGTTAGTAGTTTGATACTAATATTGTGTAGTTTATATCCATCAAAACAGATAAAAGAGCATTCGTCAAACTTGCAACTTCTATTCCCACTAGATATTCATAGAATCAACTTACAGACGATTCAAATGCACTTTATTCAGTGATTAATCTCGCACAAGGTGTTGTATTTTTATGGTACACTTGCAGGCTTTTAAAAATCCATCAAATACAACACTAGACAATGCAAAGTAATTATCTATGGATGTATCTAATGTGGAAAATAAAAGCAAAAAATACGGAAATCGCGATCATTAAAGTTAATTATAAGGAAACAAGCTCATTTTATTAAATATTAAGTATTGTGAAGAACTGTTATTATTTATTAATTAGCAAAATTCTTTATCTTTTTGTATCACTTTATAACGGTTTATTTTATCCCACATATAAGCACATATTACTAAATAGTTGAGTCTTGTTCCTACTAATGGAATAATTACTTTGCATTATAATCATAAACTGATCACTGATACCAGCTAACACAAAAGCACAAATGTCTGATTTTCATTCAGGATAAAGAGATAAATTAATATCATCTTATTAGTGTTGTATACAGATGTCCTTTGATGGTCTCTTGTCTAGTTGAAACTTGATCAAAGACAAACTACAACATCATATACCTACTACCTAAAAGAGAATCTCAACTGGTATGGTAATGACTGCACACAATCCTGAAATATGGAGGACTCTTGATTAGGTCTATACAACAACCAAACGGACAGTCATTGTAAAACACAACAGCGAATTTTAATGAAACTAGCTAATTTTATGGAATTTGAAGAACTAGTTCGTCGAATAATAATAAAATTAGATTCTAAAGGGAATTGATCTCATTTCCCAAACCTTATAGTTTCCAAAGGAACAAAACACAGACTTGTATCTCTGTAGATCAAAGCTCTCATGTCATGAGTGTATTGCATTTGAAATTCGTCCTATTTCTCCCTCGCCCCCTAAAACTTGAAGTTCTCTTATCATAATAACCTACATTTCTCTATATATTCACTGGAATACACTATATACATAATAAACATACAAGGACAAACGTGATATTCAAATCAATTCACTCAAACAACATCAAGTAGAGTATAACACGTCTACCATTAAGGTGACAGTATCCGGAGAGAATCACTGAATGTCTAAGGAAACCTTTTTGAGAGTTGATGCGTGATTTTTACCCAAAAACGGATTCAAACGTTGTTAATAATTTATATTTGAGAATTATTTACGAAGACATAACGTCAACGTTAACATGTTAACTTTAGTCAGAGAGTAACAGTAGTGTAGTGGTAGTAGAAACAGGAGATTTGAAGTGTGATGGAATGACACCGATTTCAGCTGCTAAAATTTTCAAAAGGGTTAAAAGACACCGAACCAGTACAGAAATAAATCCACCGTAACGTGGTATACAACACGGCGACAACATTACGACATTTACTAAAAGAAAAGAGCAATTCGTATGCTGGTCAAATTTCAACTGAAATTGGAAACTGTATGACGACTGATTATTACACACCACTACACACACTCACCTACATATTTTTTTTTATTAACTCACTTTTTTCCATTTTAAAGTAGATATAATTATGTACGTTAATAATAAATTGAGAAGTGTCTCCCGGTTAGAGGTTACAATGCCTGTAATTAACATCACTCCATATCACTTCAAAAGCAAGTCACGGAATAAAAATCGCACTGTCAACAGCACTAGAAACTACCCTTTGCGCACAATTCAAGTGCTATATAAAAACACTGAAATACACCATTCTATAGCCACTCAGTGGACTGATTAAATTGTTTCATTCCCATGCTACATTGAACGTAGAAAAGAAAAGAACTGTACGATTTGGGCAATGAGTAGAAAAAAAATATGCAAGAGATAGAGACAATGTCATATATACAAAAGGGATGTTTCTCAACTGACAAGACTAACCAGTTTAAATGGTAAATAGGGTGGCCCTATTACCATTTGTTATGGACAGATTAAAAGTCGACAGTTGGGTGGAACACAACTGTGTGTTTGTGTGTGTAAAATGGAACATCATCTGACACATAAACAATACTTTTGTAAAGTCTATCATATAAATTTGGTTGGGTTGTTAGGAAAATTGTACAACCAGTTGACAACGATCCTAACTGAAAATTTTCATTTTGTTTGAAACTTTGAACACGTGCTAATGTATACTGAAAACAGTACAAACACCACCATATTTTTAGTAACAATCAGATAAGAGTCTATGTTCATCCACTTAATAATTACTGGAACAATGTCAGTGTTATGTTGTGTTACGTGACCTCGTGTAAAAATACCTGTATATAACTATCGATAAGACGGATAAGGGGTCATTCACACTGAAAACAGACTCTACAATAAAGTCTGGTCGTCGACCAAGTTAATAACAAGAAAAAAGAATTTTTCATATTTTTTAAACCACTGTTACATTACTCATATCGTCTATGAGTCATTGTTATAAACGTGAGAAATTTATAAACTAGAACTTAACAACAATAAAATAAGACATATCGCACAAATAACAACAACAACAACAAATCAATGAAACATGATTGGTTGTAAATAAAACAGGAAACATCGATTTTGCAAGCATTTCCTAAGAGGATATTTCAAGTGCATTTTGCCTGCATCATCGTCATCAATCACGTTTTGTCGACAAACATAGAAAATTGTAAACAAAACACGTCTCTATCTATTCTATTCACTATATCCCCCCAAAAAAAAACGAGGAGAAAAACCTCTCTCCCCCATCTATCCAGAATCAATCACTGACAATCCATCTATAATGACCAGTCGATTTGTGCCAAATGATTATTTCAATATTGCCAACACAATCCCCTCAAATCAATTCTAAAACATAAAAGTGTCAACAAATTTCAAATTTCCCCTTTTTTGTGTTCAATTGGCGAACCAATCGTTGCGGTATACATTTATTTTTAATTTGTGTTATAGAGACGAAGAAAAAAGCGATACGGACAAATCTCTAGAATTTTAATGGTCGACTCTTTTTTTTCATTCTCGTTGAGCCTGCCTACGAGGATAAATTCAAGGAAATCCCTCAAAATTTGAAGCCTCACGTTTTTCGTTCTCTTTCGTTTTTTTTTCCTCTTTCCTATTACAATTCAGAAATAAAATGGTGTTCATGAGGAAAGAATCGTATAGTGGTTGAAAGCGTTTACTTGAAAGCACTGAAACCGGATGAATTTACCAACGAGCCTGTGAGCTTTTTCATAGGTCTATTGTATTCCTAGTGCCGCCTCTGGCGCGACAGCATCGTTCTCATCATCATCGTCGTCGTCGAAACGAAGACGTCGACAAGACGTTTGAGGTTTTTTGAGGAAAAGCGGCAGCATAATGTTCTACGGGTGGTGTATCATCGATACAGAATACGCATGTTATGCAAATTAAACATTTCTTTTTCTATAGACTCTTGACACATTTGATCTTTGCAAGAAAAAAAAGGGGGAATTCAAAATGCGAAACCCTTCACTGAAGCCTAGTGCTGCATAGAAAAGAAAACCATAAACTGATAATGTAGTATATAAGCTCGAATAAAACCGACCTTTCAACCGTAAATCCGATTCATTTTAAACGGGTTTATCAAGGGAAGTGCTCCAATTTAGACGAGACCATAAATAAGAAAACTGAAACATTTTTCTCGTTGTTGCTCAATATTAAATGAATTTTTCAAATGGGGAAAAATCAACGTCATCATAAAAGGAGGGAGGAGAAAAAAACGAACCTGAAAATATGAGTAATTATTTAACACGATTAGAGAGTTTCCCTATTAAAACGATTTTATTCGTGCTTTTTGACGTGTTTATGAGCTGTTGATGAGGCAATAATATTACTGTAGTAAAATCTCCGTAAAGAATCATGAAACCATGAAAATTCTCCATCAATTCGTAAAACGAAATATGTTGAAAGTTATATTTACCTTATTGATAAAATTAAATTCGGAAGATTTGAATTTGTGAAAGTGCAAGAAACCGTAAAATGACAACGTTAAAACTTGCCCTCGTATATTATTTTGAATTCAACTGGTTAAGAGAAACAGCAGTAAATGAAATTTTCGTAATTTGACCAACACGAACAAATCACTCTTTTATTAATCAGATGTATTATGAAAGGATAATTAAGTTATGGTTCAACAACAAAAAAATGATAATAATAATAAAAGGGAGGGAATTTTGCATGAAATCGCTTTGATGTTTTTATACTGGCTTGTAATATCGATATTTTACCACAAAACTTTTCGAATAATCAAATTTCACCCGTTTTATATAATGGTGCTGCCCATTTTCCTTATACTGTTTTTCCCCCATTCAATAGTTAGAAATATTGCAAATTTCCCAAATAGTTGACATTTTCCAACTTCCCCTATACACATATATAGTATATGCTGCGTCCTTGCAAACTCATTGACAAAGTTTTTATTAACTCACTGAAAGGGTAGAGGCGGTAGTGGGAATGTTGCTCCACATTCCATACGACCTCGTTTATAAAAACCAACAACAACAACAGATCTTGACAGAATAATAGGATCAAATTTATATCGTAAACTTTTCAACAACATTTTATTACTTCACTCTTATATTGATAATTACTTCGAGTTTAATTTTAAAGTAATAAGAAAACCGAAAAAAAGGGTGCAACATGAGAGTTGAGTGGTTCTAGTTTAACGCTCGACTGGTTTTTATAAGATGAACGGCTAGGGAAATAAGAATCGAAAACAACGAACACGAAAAAAAAAGAGTGAAATAAAGGTAAACTGTTCAAGTTCTTGGTCGTTGTTGCAACATTGACTTTCCACTAAAAAGCTAACACTAATACAATTTCAACCTATTACAAGATAATTGCTTGACGACGTCGACGAAGACGAAGACGGTGGCAGTAAATTTCATGGTTCCAGTTTTATTGAGGTATGTCTGGTATGGATTAAAGGTACAGACGAACGGATATATATTTCATTGTTCTTCCGGTTACAAAGCACACTTCATTATAGGTTTAAACATGGTAGAGTTAGATTAGGAGTATTTTAAGTTAAAACAATCAAATGTAGTTTGAAGTGGGTCCAAAGCCCTTCGGAAAACTTGGCAAGATCTTAAACTGGCATTCAACTTGGATTATACTCGCAGTGCACATCATACACCCATAGTTCTTGTTACTCCATACAGAACTTTAAAACTATCTAGTAGCGGACATGTAGATTCTACCCTTGTACAATCAACAAATCCATTAAAAATTTCTACAAATAATTGTTTACATTTCAAAGTGGAATAAAGTAGATCTCGAATAGAGAGTACCACAAATTGAAATCCTACAGTGACCTATTTTTACCAAGAAACATCCAACTCTACTTCTTTTCTCGATCAGTCCTAAGGGGAATCAAAATATTCCCTTATTTTTATTCGTATAAACATCAGAGTGAATTTTTGCAGTTTGAAGGACATATCTCTATCGTGGTTTTCCCCATTTTTATGCGTTTCTGTACTCTTCCACTTGAATCTACCAGCATTATTTATATTTATTTGAGTCGGAGATGAGTTGAGCAATACGAATAAAGAAATGTTGTTAAGAAAACATTTTAGTGTACACAACAAATATATATATATATATATATTTTTTATATATTTACAAGAAAACACCCTCTGAATTATAGTCTTGTCTGCTCAATTTCATAAAAGAAACAACAAAATTCAAGTCTAAATTACAATTTTTTATGGTTATTTCTTTGTCGATAACGTTTTTCTTTTTCTTATTTTAGCAGCAGTAGTAGAGAAAAAACTTTAGCTACCTGCAAATGTGTCAAATAAGCTAGAATATTCCATAAATCTACATCAAGGGGATCACAATGTGGATATTGGCCCTGTTATAACTCAAAAGAAATCTTAATAAACTCCCCCACAGAGTTGGGCCTTCTGTCAAAAAAACGAAAAGATACGTCAGCAATTCTCACCCTGTTATAAACACACACGCAACTACTGTAAAAAGTGTTAATTTTTCCGGGTGTCTATTTGTAAATATGCACCACCACTGCTGCCATATTTCTTACGTTCAGATATAAATTGACTGGCCGACACCCCATGGGATTAATTCAATATCTAAGGTATTCAATTCGATGTCATTTATCACAGTCTTTCCATTCTCAAGGGATACGACGAATAACCGATCTGTAGTAGTGTCCTGCGTAATTTGATCCAGAAAGGAAGAAGAAAAACCGGTCAATTCTTAAATTATTCAAGAATCGAGATCATGATCATTGTCTTTGTTGTTATTGTAGATGTAACAAAATTCTATTATAATTCCACCACAACTAAGCTTGTAATGTCTTTGTGTAGAACAACACGATTTAAATTCAAATAACATTCCAGCCAGAGCAATTAAAATCCAAGCACAATCAATTCTTGTTAAAGACCAATTCTTCCTGAATCTATATAATATACAACAATATCTCTCCAAAGATTATGAAGCTAACGTATTTTATTTCCATGAAATATAATTCATGCAAATTAATCTTCTAGGCTGTTTTCTTAAGCTCGAAATAAAGGCGTCTTGCGAACGGATTGGTTGCTTGTAGAACGCTAACTAAACGTTTATATTCACCAATATAATATCTCTATAATACTGTGTGATTTTGTCAGAAAAACTCGGAAATTAAATCAGTAAAGTTAATGATAGAGCATCTTGACAGATCTGGAATGATGTGAAATTTGGTAAGAAATCAAAAGTTTTATGTCGATTTTGTGTCAGGCGCGTCTTTTTTTTGTATCGAATTAGAACGATTCATCTTCGACAGGTCAATTGATGAGTTTTCTTTCCCGAAATAGTATAAAGGGACATCCTTTTCAATAATAACGAACAAATCATTTCGATTTTTTATTACAGAATTTATTACAGTGATTTTTGTCGAAGACAAGCGAAAAGGAACGCATTTATTGAAAGCGAAACATTAACTTCAAGAAAGTACAAGTCTAATTAAAAGCCTTTAAAAAAAAACAAAAAGAATTCTGTCTCTTTGTAAAAGTTAGTTTCAAGCTTTCTCGTTTTCGTGTCGCATCTCAGGTATTTTTTCCACTGGTGTAGCTTTTTGGTGGATGCGCCGGGCGTATTATTGAAATTCTTACCGATTTCACTGCAAGGAAAAAAAGAGAAGGGTTTTTTCTAAGCAGTTGGGTGAAAAGACATCAAATTAAGACATTCTATTCAAAAGAAAATAAATAACTGCAGTATCCGCAAAATTCTATTCACGATAAAAGGGTTGCAGAGGCCACAAATTACTGAACTAGATTACACACAGCATTATAATAGAATTGCCGAAAACAGGATGAAACACATTCACCTGATCATTCTCTAACTCTCTTCTCTACGATATTGCAATTACTTAAAACGCTAAACTCCCATACTGTTTTCGCCGAGTTCTGTAGGGAAAATTGTGGATTTACTCCAAAAGGATATTACCTACACCTAGTCGATTCTGAAAACATGAATAGGTTGTTTGAATGTTTGGGAGAAATGTTTCCTAGAAGTTTCCTTCAATGTTTATGTTATAACATCACGATATATTCGATTCCAAGTATGTCTCGTTGGAGTGGATCGTCACTCTACCCGGTTGTATTTGTGAATATAAATCGCATATAAGCAAACGGGGAGAGAAATAAAGAAGCATTCACCTACCTAATATTGCCACATAAAACGACCCCAACGGGGACATTATTTCTTCTATAAGTTAAATACGTATTAAGATAGTAACGTTACAATACAAAGGGGAATTGTCAGGTCGTATTCTAGTTTGCAATTTTGTAATAATATAGAGAACATAAATTTATGGAAAAAACACAATCTTAGGAAATATAGCGAATTTACGACATGATCTTTTACATGAAAGAAAAAAATCCTGAAAATTTATCATGTTTAAGAAGGGAAAAAACAAATATTAAACGCTAGTAAAAAGAAATTACAATATAGATATATGATCCCATCATGAGAAAATCCTATTCTAGTATCTATTAGTTATTATTTCCTCTAGTCTGTTCTGTTGGAAAATGAATGGTTGTGAAGTTGCAATAAAAATGCCCGGTAAAATAAAGTTATATCGCTTCAATTCTCCTCTACACCACTTACTTATACGGCATGTATACAAAGAATAGTACAGGTCACGGTTGCTATTATAGCTAGGATTTATTCTTCAACTGGCATACTTTTACCAAACAGAACACAAGAAATATCCAGATAACAGGATAATGTACGATTGAGAAATATTGAAACATCACAATGATTTGTTTTTATACGAATTGTGTAACAAGATAACTGGATAAATCAATCTTTCTAGAAATACTTTATCTTTATTCATTGTTTTACATCAGTTGAATCTATTAAAAGTGAGTAGATACAATAAGATTTAATATTATTTTATCGTTAAAACTCGATTGACTGTCAAAAATCTTGAATTTCTTCTTCTTTCCTGTGACACTTGAATGGACAAAGCGACCGTACTTTGCGCCGTTTTATTATAATATGAATGCGGTATATAGAAACGAGTCTGAAGGTCTCTTCTCTACTATAAAGAAGAGACAAGCAACAACAATAAATGGCTGGCAACCCCTTTAACTCAGGTTAAAGACCAGACGAGAGTCCATGGCCCTTCGTACACACTGCGTATACTACACGTACAACGTTTCATAAAAGCTTCTAGACTAAGATCAATACCGGACCCACACACCCTCTTCCATCACCGAATCGGCCAAAAAAGAGGAAGAATAACAATGAATTTTTCAACCACACGTACAAAAATTTTCGCTTTTTTCTTTTCTCATAAAATTATCAGTCACACCAAATAGTGGTGGATATATTGTTAGTAGTTTCTTCAGTGTTTGCGTATCTGGAATTCTGTCTGACCCTAGCACCATATTCTACTACTACTACTACAAGGTTTCTGCACAGGATTAGACAAATATTTGCTTGGCAGTAGGCACTAGGTCCTTTAAAAGATTAGATCCAAACGTTCCTGAAGCGACGCGTATTATTGTGTTCGCATAATAACCGTGATTCCTTGAGGAGAACCACTATCAAAGTTGAGCCGATGAAATTTATTACGTTAGAAATACTATGCAAATAACAATTTAGAATTTGGCCAGTCGTATAAACGAGATTTATTTTATTGTTAATTTAAAATACGTTAAATTAAAAATAGCGAGACAGATTTTCTTTTTATTGTTTCAGAGAAGAATAATAAAACCGAACACAACTACTATACTATCTCGAAGCAAACACATTTAAATGTAGTTTTGTCGCGTCGTTTTATACCTGCAAGCAATTCCTTGCATTATGTAAATGGTTGAAAGAAGTAGAGAAGGTAATATTGTGTTTGAAGCGCAGATGGTAAACTTATGATGGTAGTATGGTAATCCACCATTGTTTATTAGGCGAGTTGCTGTTGTCTAAAAGAGAGAATGAATGTTTCAAGAAATATACGACTTACCTTTAGACGCTTTTCAAAATTGAAAACTCCATCTAGAAGTGTACAGATCTGAAAATATACAGACAAAAACGGATTAGTTACTTAGGCCAGGTGTGCTCGTTTTGGATTAGGATTTAGTTGGAAAGTCTTTATTTATAGCTCAATTCCTTTCACAAAGATACAATCAGGGGTTGGTGTAATTATAAAATGAGAGAGGATTTTTGCCACCCCTTGGTTACATAAATTTGTTGCACATCTCGGCGTGGAAATGTATGTGGAAGATAGAAGGGGAAAAACTGGAGAGAAAACCACAAAAATAAAAATATAAAACTTATATATGTGAAGAGATAGAAAAAATGATCTGTGGTAATGTAAATGTACTGGAATTAAATTAGCTGGTGTTAACTTGAATCCCGAGGGAGAATTTTCCCCCTTAATACCCTTATCTTGATCAACATTGATTTATTGTGTATCAAGAATGTGTGGATAGATTATTGGGTGAATTAGCAATGTGATCACATCATCGATTTACTGTTGTGTATAAGTCATTATGAGTGGATCTAAAATAGCCGTGTAGGCATAATTTTAAAAACCCCCAACTAGACATCTATTGAAAAACAGAGGAAAAAATTGCACGATGCATCTGCATTATTCTAGAGTTTCACCCTCAACATTCTACCCCCTTGAATTCTATAGAGACCTGTCGTCAGTTCAAACACCTATTCAAAACTAGCTTTTAACTTCAATATATACCTACCCCCAATGGTTGTCTGCTTTTAATAAGTCAGTAATTTTGAAATGAACTTTGGAGAGGACTCCTATTGTTCCAAACATACTATAGCTTGGTTTATTAGCGTCCCTCTACGTGAAAAATCATCACTCCACTCTCTTGTACATTCTTTTCTCTCATCGAGAGAATGTAATTATTTTTTAATTAGAACGGGGATTTTACAATTTCGATTGAAACAAGACGATAAAACAAGTCACGCTTGAATTGGATGGTGCTAATACATATCTACCTACTAGTCTCTTGACTTGACTACAACATACATACTAAAAGGCAATAAACACGTTTATTGCAGTTTAATTACAGGACTTTTAGATAATTCCAAGGGCGGATTCGGGTGATTTTTAACGATGTGCTGCGCAAATGGGTGTGGCACTAACAAGAAAACGCACAAATCATCCTATTTACAAAAACAAAACAACAATCATAACAATAACAATATTTTCCAATTTGTAATTAATTCATGAAGCTTCAAATTCTGTTTCACAAACTTGTCATAAGTTCGTCGTCAAATCACGAAGCGGTAAGGTGTAAACTTGCAATTAATGTAATTATAACAATTATCATTAAGCGCTGAATTTTGTTTGTAAACTTCCACTGCATTCAAAATAAATACAACAATTTTCTATATCAAATGTTATTAGTTGATACAAAAGCTTCTTCAAGCCCTTTTAAGACATTTCATTACGTCAAGCTTTCTATTTAAAGATTCTTTCACGAATTCTTGTTAGCACTTCTTGTTCAACTGACAACAAAAACTTCCTACTTCAATTTAACGTCTCTGAACTATACGAATTATTGAACTTGTCACCCTGAATTTACTGAAATAGTCATGAAAGTGTAAATTACCGAAAATAACAGCAATCTTCTCGAATATTAATTGATTGATTAAAATCGATAACAAACGATAAAAATTGCAAAACTGCAACAAATAAAAAACAAGAACTGTTTGAATCCTGTTTGATGGTGTTGGATACGATTCTCATGTTAGTTTCGCTTTATTAGAGTAAAACATGCATGAACGAGTATTTAGGAGACTAGTAGGCGATAATTTTATCCGTGAATCATGGAAAAACTAATCATGTTATTGATTTATAAACGAATTACCATTCCGGCTTGTTATTACTAGGTTTTTTTTTGTTCAGTATTTGACCTATGCATGTGTATTTTTTACTCGTCGTAGGTATTAAAAAAGCTTTTTAAACGATTCTGTTACGCTATAATTATTACTTTATCTTATCCATTATATTAAACGTGAAATTAATGAGATTTGCCTGAATGGTGAGGTTAACTCTTTTAATTATACGGTCCCGGATAAAAGCTTGTACTAATCTGAATCCAGGAAAATGCATTTTTTGTTGTAGAAACGTTATTAAAAAGCAAACTTCTACTTATTGTTTGCAGCAAATGGTGCTATTATTATAATAAATCTAATTCTAACTAAGAACTGTTGCTTTTGGGTCTATTCGCAGTCTTGCACAAATGTAAAATTATTGTTGTATTTATGCTTTACTATGGTGACGAATTGTGTTACGTTATTATGATTACAGTATTTATTCACCTTAATCACTGGAGTTTGTTTAAAGATAGCATGATATAGGAATATAAACCGGAAAGTTTACGAAAACACTAAAATGATCATAAAAGTGAAACATGTATACAATTTAAAGAGATATAGGTATACCTTTTACAGTTGTGTTTTATTTTCCACAATTATACCAACGACTATTTGTAAGATAACGGTTTAGATGATTGCGGAAACACCTTCACTTCATGCTATATTTACTCAAACATCCTGTCTTTTATATTCTTCATTAACTCTATATAGACACGAGAAATTTTTCCAGATATTCAAATCATAATTATAATGACTACCTATATAGTATAGTAGAGTTTCACTTTCATTTTCCACCCTACAACAGTATGTACAGTTGTGTTCGCCATTCAACAATCCAACCACTTCATCGCTACCGGCGACAGATTTATAGCCCACACCCGATCATGGTTACCAAGGGAGCTATTGTTTCACGCCACCCCTTCATATCTCTCAAGACATAAAAACGGCTGCATTATTTTTTATTCACCGAAAACGAAAGAACATTGTCTTAAACATTAACCGTCAAACCGTCAAAACGGACGTAATATCATTAGTGCGACGACTTTGTGTAGGAAAATTGGCCAATTTTACTGATATCATCTCAAGAAAACTGTAAATGGAATCATCTTCAAATAGTATCATAAAACGGTATTATGACGGTCACAAATAAATTTAATGATCAGATCTTATGTGACAGTTTTTTGTGGTAGTGGTGGTGGTTTGAGAATTCGTTAAAATCATTGGAAAGAAAATGAAATAAACAAGAGAAACATCAAGGGAGGAAAAATCTTTATATTGCATTATCAAATCTATAA
>JAZBHA010000181.1:32132-94321 GCA_037464855.1 Iselma pallidipennis | reverse complement strand
TTCCTTTGGGATGGATGTTACTTGAAAGCCGGTGCACGTTGTTCCAAAAGAAGAAAGTCTCCGGTGATTTAAACAAGTGGTGGTTTTTCTTGTACACACTACTCAAACTTAACTTGTGTCGTTTAAATGGATCTAGAAGATCTCTCCCTCTGTTTTTTACACCCTCGCCTACAACTCTTAGTCACTATTCCAATTGGACTTTTTCCTACAAAAACTCTGGGGTCTCAAGATTTTTATTAAAATTATTACTGAAACAAGCTACTAAATCTACAAAGTAAACTACAATTGATTGAAGTTCTGACTCTTGACTTATAATCAACTTTCGTAAGCTTGTCGAGAGTACTGAGGATTAGCGTTAGAGTTGAATTTAAGAACTGCACGAACTATTTTCGTCTGTGTGCCAGTTTCAGGATATGAATTTTCTCAAGTTCTCTACCAATACAGAGAGAGTGTAAATACAAATTAGAATTGATTAGATAATTCAACAGCTTCCACACAATCAGTGTTACAACCCGCATCATATTAAAATTAGGAAATGAACGATACTTTTTTATGAACGTTTAAAAAACTTGATTTATGTGCCTTTAAAAATACATTTATTATCCAAAAATTAAAGAATTTTACAACTGTTGTAAATTCTAAGCTGAAAATAATTACAATAAACCAGAACAAAGGAAAATTTACTTTGTATAATCAAGAGAGATTTATTCAGTTTCATCAATAAATAGATAAATAGTAATACTGAATACTACATAATTTTAGAAATTATTCAAGTGTAAATCCGCATTATCACAAAATAGATCATTATTGCCTAAATTACAACAACAACTTTAAGTATATAATAGATATTTGTCGATGTTAAATCTAGTTATTGTTATCCTAATCGACAAATAGAATCAAACAACAAATAGTGAACACGCGACAATATTTTGAAATGAAAACGTTTAACATTCGTGTAGTTCTTTCAAATAAATCACATGACAATCTCCCCTTCAATTGTATGTGTCTGTGCACGTCTATACAGGGTGGTGGAGCTTTTGAATGAAATAAAGAGAAAGAGACTTTGTTAGGGGGGTGCAAAAAACTGACTCTAAGAAAATCAATAATCAGGTTCAAGGGTAGGTAGTAGTAAATGGTTAGAATTACGCGAAAATATTCTACATTAAGTAGGTTTTATTTAAAAATTATAGCACAATTTTAGTTTTACAGAACAATAGTTATTCTTTTCTATCGCCTATTGTTTGTTGATTTTTTTTCCTCAATAGTTTGCACGTTCTAACATCAATTTAATTGACAATTTAAAACTTTCTATCCTGTGTGTTGTTGTTTTTTTCTCCTACGATTAGTCATTATCATTAAGAATAATTTAAGAATATCGTCCCATTGTTAGAAATTTCGAATTGAATATAGTATGTAGTTGGAGATTTTTACCATTTACACAAAATCCATTTGCCAAATAACGAATCCGTAGGATTTATATGAGAGCCATTTTCGATTGGAAAGTTCGAAATGAAATTGGGTTGAAGGTGTTAATTGAAACCTGGTATCAAACTAAATTGGATAACAACACCAATGCATTTGACCAATGCTGTACATTTATCACAATTGTCTATCTATTTCTGTTAAACAATAATGAGAGAGAGATAACGACAAAAAGTTTTCAAAATGTTACATGAAAAAGTTTTCGTGTCGTGATGGTGACAACTTTAATTTTTAGCCCACACAAATAACTTTATCTTTTCACTTTTTCAGTTAGTTGTTCACCGTTCTGTTGTGTCTGAGACGAATATAAATACAAAAATTACCAAAAAAAGTTCCAGAACAAAAGGCTAATAACCATTTCAAATATAAACATTTCTTGTTCATCGGGCTTTGAAGACATTTTTATGGGAATTTTGTACAATTCAATAGTGAATAAAAACAGGAAAACGATGTTGCGATACTACTAAACTGATAAGAACGAACATACAAGAACATGTGAACAACAACAACAACAACACAAAAAATTTCAATACAAGATTACTTAACAAAAATCAATAAATAACTTGAATAGAAAAAACTTGTAATTTTCTTCTACTAGAAATTCAATTCTTTCCAATATCCGTTATTGGCGACTATAATTTAACCAAACAAAAAACCTAACCAATCTCATGCTAAACGAAGAAGTTTATTAAAAAAAACCTCTCCGGTAAAATAGAATATTACGTGATGCAGTAAACTGGAACTGAATAAATCCTTAAAAAACTACCAAGTGTAAAACAATTTGTTTTATTATTAATAAGCACAAATTTTTTTTGTGTTTATGTAACTTTTACAAGACCGAATTTTTGAGTGCAAATTATAATAAGAACTCGTCAAACCCTTATCCCTTGACTTGATTTATACCAAAAAAGGGATGGTTGTACCTCAAATTTCTCCAACAAAACTAAGCAGATCAAGGAAAGGTTTGTGTGCTACTAGTAGCAAGAATTGTGGTCTGTCATCTGTCACCACCCTCTTACTATAGACATAAATTTTCAATTTCATCCCAAACTCGGTCGTAACTCAACACATACACAAATTCCACCAAGTTCCAATAAATTACTAGGTAATATGGGTGTGTTTCGCCTTGTGTGTGCGTTGATGGTAATGATGATGATGATGACGATGATGATAATGATCATGTAATCAAGGACGACAGCACTGAAACGAAACATCATCTTTCTAGGCGACGACGCCTTACGCCTAGATTACTACACACTAACACTATTCAAAATGTAATTGAATTATATAAGCTTGTAATCAACAATAACTACATTATTACACGTAAAACTACTAGTTTAGAAATGCTAATACAAATCAAACATGATGAGATTGTTGTTCATTAATCTCAAAATAACAATCATAAAAGGAACCTATTTTTAATCTTACACGTAGGTCTTCTAAATTAGTCGCTTGGAGGAGAAAAAACCGAATTGTCTCGTATTGTTACCAGTAATATTTCCAAACAGTTCATCTAATTAACGGTTCTTTGATCGTAACGGAGCACAAAACGAAAACCTACCGATAACTTTCCAATTGCTCAAAAATCCTATCACTTTTTTCTTATTGTTAGACAAAAGACTTGAGACATTCCTTAAAAAAAAATAGTATTGTCGCCATTATCTTCATTTATATTTACCCACGGGATTGCTCAAATTCCGTTATTTTAATGCAGAAAAAACAACAAATTTTCGCAATGGTTGGTGTTGTTATGGAAATCATCACTTCCTATTAAATTTACATTCGATAAGCGCGATGTTGTGAATTTTTTACGCAAAAAATACACACACCTGTTTTTTTTTATATTAATTTATTTATTTGTTAATTGACTTTTGAGACAGGACACCTACCTGGCATAGCTATTTGGCTAAAAATAACCAACCTACTACAGTATCGTATTGTAGTAAAACCATAATTATTTTATAAAATTGAAAAGTGACCTTTTTGTCGTTTCAGACCGTTCTCAAATCCCAATTCACTTTGCTAATTGAATTACAAAAAACGAGAAGAGAAGCAAAAAAACAACAAGACGACGAGATGAAACGATTATCGTAAAATTTTATTTTTGAATTTTCAACCTCAATCACTGTCACAACGCAGAGAAATTTCTATTTTCGATACTACCTTTCGAGAGTTTTTCGGAAATTGCGTAAAATGTCACGTTTACAACAACTTGATAGACAACCAGATGTGTTAATTTTAGAATGGGATATTAGCAGAATTATTTATTGCAATTATTATTTGATTGACTAGTAGACAAAATCAAAAATTGTCAAGCAACTTCTTTTATATTCTAAGTTCTGATGTTGGTTTTGTGGCTATCCACTATCCTATCAGTTACGCTTTGAATTTAAATCATGAAGGGTCATTTACCAGTCCATCAATGTCACTAATCGCAGATACGACCCTTCAAAGGCATGTCAATCGAAATGTAGAAATGAGAACTCCGTTGTAACTTAATTAAGTTAGTTTAGATAACTGCAAGATTTAATCAACACATTGGATTAGATTACGATATTAATTAACTAGTATGTGGCACGTCGTATAGTGCACTAGGTTTAAATGCAACTGAATTTAGGTAGATTTACTATTTTAGTAAATAGTATACACTAACACTACCTTTGAAACTGCATCATTAACACAAAATGCAATTTCTGACTCAATGCACTTCCAGTTTGACCTAGTTAAAGGATCAACTATCAGACTTCAATCAGGATTTGTGCAGAGAAATAGAAAATCCTCAACTTGCACAATACTATTTCAAGTTAAACAATACCAAAATCTACTTTATCCAATTTCCTAATGACGGTAATTGAAAATTGTGGATTGTTTTGCATAAACAATTACCGTTGCAGTTTTGTGAATAAGATTGAAACATTTCAACAAAATCTGCATTTATTTTTGAGCACAAAAAAAAATTGGGAAATAATATTATTGGCACTGTTTCCTGTTGGCTGTTCACCAAAAATATGTAAAATTAAAATGCAGTGGTCCACTGGTTGTTCAAGGTTTGTTTACGACTTCATAAAACTCCAGATTTTCATTAATGCCAACCCAACAGGCATATATAGAACCGATTACGTGCTTCTAATTTATATTTTACAGTCAACTCAAAAATTTCCAAACCCACCCACCGTCCCACATCTCTCTTTTCGTCCATACGTGTACAACGGGGTAGAAAAACCCGGAAATGAATGAAATATTGGAAAACTTGCACGTCCAAATTATTTCTAAATTGGCAAAATCAGCGCCTTTATCATGTACACTATTGTTGACTGTAAGATTTGGAGACTGTTTGGTGGATCCTTCCGGACGCTGCCTAGTATCAAATGAAATTTAAAGGATAGAAGAAAAACCAAAAAAAGAAAAATGCAAGAGGGTATAATTTCGAGACGCTTGTTATTTAGAAACGGTCGATTGCTTCTCTGACTTTTAATGAAATCTTCATGCAGAACACGTCCAACAACTAGACCTTTTTTCGTACAATTGCCAACATCCATCGGCATATCAACATCAACATCGTGGAAAATATTTCAATATTACAGTGAATTATTTCGAGAAAAATGTATATACGTGAAATGAGAGAAAAAAAGAGAGAAATATAATTTAATTGAATTTTGTAAAGATAACATCAACGCTCTTTTGATGTTGAATGATTTGGAAATGAAAGGCTTAAGTACGAAAAAAAAATTATAACAGACATGTTCAATTACGGAATAAGACTTGGGGGGGAAAAAATACCAGACACTGGTATGAATATAATTTTTTGAAGAAGGTGTGAATGATCAATAAGTGGCACTTAATTGAAAACGAACAAAGACAGAGAGAAATTCAATTCAATTTTATAATGTTACCATTACCAGATACGATAATATTTTCCATCTCTACAGGGATGTTTCTCTCCATTTTTTTCTTTCTTGTCTTTTTCGATTCTTGTCATATCGTGATACAGTTTCCCCAACTAAAGCTACTTTATCGGAAATTAAGTCTTTATGGCCTAGAACTTTAACAGAATAGAAACAGTCCTCAATTGAATATAAAACAATAATAACTACTGATAATTGTGATGTTTTACATTAAATATAACAATAAACTTGGTGAAAGTATAATTTCTTTTTTTTCTTTCTTTCAGAACAGATATTTTTATAAGATTATTTACTTGAGAAGATACAATTTTACGCTCAATTATTCGGGATTTATTAAAGTGAAACAATAAAATTAAAATCGTCCCTAAAGAACAAACAATTCCAACTGCAACTGTATCTAATTTAGAAAAAAAAAACTACCTTGTGAATTTAGTAATTTATAAGACAAATTTTGTCGTTCTAATAAAAATTCAGCATCCAAACTCTATTTCTCAGACGGCAAATAGACTCATTTTTATCGTTGCGGTTTTATTATGGTATCAATCAAAATTAGATAACATTGACCAGAAAAACGACGAAACTCTCAAATTTATTTGAAAGTTAGGCCAAAAAAACCCACCCAGTAAAAATAAAACAGGATAAAGTGCACCACATGGGGTAATGAAAATTTATGTTGATACACGAAAATAGGCAGGAAATTAATACAGAATTTTCCTTCGTAGTTATCCCAGCCAACCAACCAACCAATGTCATTCACCTCAACTAAATCAATTTTTTTCTCAAATCCAGAAAACCTTATTATTTTATGTTATTTGTGATGGTTATGTTGTTTTAAATCAGTTTAGTGAAAATGTAAAAGAGAGGCACCCAATTAAAGTTGCGTAGATTTTACTTAATCTAATTCAGAAACACTGAACTATGCAAAATTATAGGCACAATAGAATATTTCCGCATATTCATACAAAGGGTGGTTGCTGTTTTTATTTTTTGTGTGCCACTACTATTTCCGTTTTATATTCACATTTGAAAGCATTGCAGTATTTTTTTGTCCTTCTGGATTAATGGGTGAAAAACGCTCATAGATTTGTTTCGGGGTTTTGGGTGAAGGAATTCTCATCCGAAGTGGACTCACTCGTCCTTGTATGGAAAGAACATCTTGAGTTTGCCCACTTGACAACAACAGGAAACTGAATCAAACAAGTACGGCCCTTATAGCCGACCGGAAAAACAAGAGGGTGTGCTCGTATAGTGGCACTTTGGACACTTTTGACAGGTAATCCTTATTTGGATCCGGCCATTGACTCCCATAATAATAACACACCCACTGTATCTAGCAAATTCCTCCTATCGTAACTCTCAATTCACACACTTGAATACTTTTTTATTAATATGATATATTCGTATAAAAGGAAAAACTGGCAACAAAAAGTCTTTCGGAAGAATTTATTAACCCACTGTAGGCGATAAGTCATTCAATTCATTTTCAACATTGCACCAGAAAAAAAAACCTTATCCTGAAACTGTTCCCTTAAGAATATATATGAGAATTTCATCTATCTTGTGTCCCCGATAATAAGGATATCTCTTGACTGTTGTAAACGTTCAAAACCTTTAACTTGCTCGACATTCTATTCTAACATCGTGTGTTTTGCACTGTAAAACCCTTCATTGCTCTACCATGATGTTGCACAAAACTAATTATGGTGTTGTAAAATGTAATTGGCCGGGTTTTGTGGCGACTTGAACAGTGACGGTTTTTTGCAAATCGAACTGAACCCACCACCCTTCAAAATTAAACTTCAAACAACGCCTTATAAACCAAAATCATTATAAATAATTGTACCTAAAAAAATTGTTCTTATATTCTCATTGTCAGTACTGTGAAAAGTGTACTAGTTTTAAATATGCATGATGACTGAATTTCAATTTGCCTTTACCGTCATCACACTCAAAATCATCCAAGAGATAGAGGAGAACTTTCAAATTACGAACTCAAACAAAAGCTCTCAATTTATTTGCACATTTCTCTCTTCAAGAAGAATCAGTCATTTCGTGTAACTATTTACTTTAAGAAAAATTATTAGCATCCTTTCTACTACCTCGATCTTATTTGTTGATATTATTGTTATAGAATGACAGTAATCAACAGTAACTTCGTTACTAAAAATTTTGACTGTCATTTACTGCTACTACGGTCCTAATAATTATTTTTATTTGTATGATTGTTATTTATTACCGGATGAATTATACGAACTTGATGGACAGAGATTGACTAAAAAAAACTATATTGAACAGACAAATGGGAATTGGAACGAATTACTTTCAATTAGTATTAATTTTTCTATTTACAAGTATTCATAGAAAGTTTAAATTTTAGTAGAACTTCTCTACTTTATCGCAGAATTTTCAAGTTGGAATAAAAATGGAACAATGAATATTTATGCAAGTATTGTAACAAAAGACGCAAATAATGGATTTCCTTGTATATTTCAATAGAGATATAACTGAATTGGTAATTTCTCTATAGGCATTGAATGTCGGTTGTCAGTAGCAGAGTTGCATGTAACAAATCCATCAGGATTTATTTAAAATAATAATAATAATAAATTATTAGAACACATTACATAAAGAGAAACCTAATCATTGTTTCTTTCTAATTTTCTTAAATAATTAAATCTTATCAATTGTCCTCCAGAACAATTACACTCCAGAGAAACAGGATATAACAGTAGTAATAACAATAACCCACAATCATCATCATTACGAGAGAGAATTGTCAACCAATGGTAATCCTTTCTACTTTCAACAAACGTACATAAAAGCATCATTTCATATTCTTGATTAGTAATATTTGGTAAATTTTCTCACGAAATCGATAAAATCTCACTTCGATCAGTTGTTAATAAAGTATTGACACAATATGACTTAATTTGGATATGCCGGTAGACATTATAAGAATTTCGTTTTCTAGCGGTACATTTTCCGTTCACTTAACGAAAATTTTGGTTGGTGTTTTAAATCAACTGTTAAAAAGACGACGAGTTTGTTGACTTTTCAACAAGCAACAAAAACGACAACAACAACAACGGCAAGTCTTTTTTGAATATGTTGCCGTTTACAATAGATTCATCAAATATACTCTTCAATAAAATATAACAATTCTTTCAATTTTGTCAATACAATAGAAGTATTATTGTTTTTTGGTGATTCAATCAAAAATCAAAAGACTCCGTAATATTATAGAAGTCACCAACTTCAGTTAGATGTCCAATAAATTATTCAAATGAGGAACATGTGTGCAATAATTAGAGATTCCTGGAAGGGTTTCTAGATGTCGAGAACTAGAATAGAAATCCGAATATCAAAGGAAAATGTAATAATAATAATAATAATGTTGTTGGTATGATGTAATAACGTTTTATTAGAACAATTTCGTGAATTTAATTATAGTTTTCATATAGTTTCTCTCAACCAAATCTGCACTCATTAATCATGATATTTTGACTTAAAATAATTATAAAACACGCATCTTAAGATTGTTCAGATTGTATATCAATCAATTTAAAAAAAAAGGTACATTTGAATTTTGGTTGCATAAAGGATTCGTTCAGTGTAGTAGTGTGGTCCCTTTTTAAATGCAATGACTCGTAAAATATGGACAGTGGAGTTGATGGATGATGTCTTGAATCCATATATAAGAACTATTATATAAAATAAATGAAATAGAATGTATAATATAAGATAGATCTCTTTGAGATAGACAGAGAGGGAATAGTTGTCGTAAATTCGTGCCCCAGTTGTAAATTATACTTTAGAGAGTTTATATCTGCGTCTGTCATTCACACAACATCCACATCATCAGCTAAATGTATATAACTGTCTAAAACAACCCTATAGTACGTGTATACAAGTGCGTCTCTTTACCACCACCACCGGTAAATAAACTATACACATACACACAAACATACATAGGTATATATGTATTATATATAAAACCACCCTCGCTTTTTGGCTTAAAATCTTCATGTTTTATACCATAATAATATTAAATTTAACCTGCATCCGTTTCCTTTTCCGTTGTTTTATGTTGGTGTAGGTATTACCAAACCAGATTTTGTTTGCCATTTCGATTTTTCCCTCAACTTGTTCCAGATTGTAATAAAAATAATTACTACTAGCCGCCCCCAAAGGGCAAGTTAATTTCGTTGTTAAATCATTTAATCAATTACTTGATTTGGAAAAAAATCTACCAACAATAATCCATTTCACCCCAAATGACCCTTTATCTTTTAGTCCAATTATTAACCAATATTATGTGTGTATCAGTTTTTTTTCGAGGTGTGTGAGTGTTGGTAGAAGTATTCATCAAACCTCACTGTTTTCAATCCAATATTTGCCTTTGTTTCCGTTTGCTATATTCAATAATCCAACAGTCGGTTGGCTAATGAGATTTTTTCCTGGCAGTCAGAGTGTGTTGCGTATTCCTCCTCCTATTACGAGAGAGAGATGCTTTTGACCTCAATTTCTTCTGCTCGAATGGACCATCTCGTCGTTGGAAATTGTATTTAGATTTCATACATGTCAAAAAAATATACCGACACAGAGATGTAGAGATTTTTTCCATCCGAAAATATTAACAGATCTTAATTGAAGTGGTGAATTTTTTATAAGGCCATTACCATCACTTCCGCACCAATAATACAGCAAACAACTTTGATGACGACTTCAAATAAACGGAAAAATGAAGAAAAAGCCACCTGTAGAGATGTCAACATCAATTTGATCAAATTTAAGTTAATTGACCGTACTGTAGTAAGATTATTCTCTTGATGCAGACGATGCATTGCCTGTTATGTCATGTGCAATTTGTATTCACTTTGTGATGAAGGCGGCTGCTAGTTGTTGTTGTTGTTGTGCAATGTTGTGCAGTCAGTAGAAAATTCTTTTGTAGCGGAAAATTCGGAACGGTTGGAATGTGTTTGTAACATCATAAGACGATATTATATCGTTAAAGCGCTTTAGTCACGATCGAGATAGTTTCATCCGAATGTGTGTAAAAGGATGATATCATACTACATCTTCCACTAACCAAATAGAAGCAGGAGAGGAAGTCAAAAAGGCGGTGAAAGAGAATTATAATTTTCGTTAGACCTGAAACTTTTCTTTATACCGTAAATCAGACGAGTGTGATGTGTTAAAGACGATATTTATCGGCCTATAGGGAGATTCTCATCTTTCAAACGAAGACCAAACATAGTTTGGCATGTTTCATCTGAACTTTTCGGACCAGGCCTAGAAGCCAAATAACTTTAAGTTTTACTTCCTATAGTAGACGGCCGACTGTTGATTAACTACTTATCTAGAAAAACTATTCGAGTTGATTCATCATTCATTTTTATAGTAACAGTTTCCCTTCACTCCAATTCTCTCTACCCTCATCTCTTCTTTCAAACTATCTAATCTGTTTCAGTAGTTTGGGAAAGTTGTTGAAAGATATGCAATTCACTAGATAAATCTACAAATTGAGTACATCCCGCTGTTACTAAAGTAAGGCCCCTTAATTTTCCTTCTCTTCTAACAGGATCTTAAAGTGATGTTGTCGAAATGTTGACCCAATGATTGTAATTTATCGGTCGCTCAAAAGTACTCAAATAAAAATGCAAAAGTCCCCGAGCACTTTTCCCCATTCAACAACAACCGGAAAGGCAGTAAATACATTAAGCTACGAATAATTCAATTAGACGAATCTGTTCACTACCTACATTTCCAACTAGGAAGTTTGTTGCATTTTAACTTTACTGCCGTCAAGTTAATTATTTTAACTCGGAATGTAACAAACTACACCAATAATTCAGAAGGAAACTGGTATTATTCTTGGATAAGAAAAATTTCGTTCATAAAGAAAACTCATGTAATAAAAATATTACAATATGGGTATAGTTTTCGTCCTTGTCGTCGTTATTTTTTATCATATTGGACAATCGTTGGCCGAATATTTGAAACCCCATCGAATACAGGACCTGAATTTTATTTGTTTTATTTTCATGAATTGACTCGATAAATCTTTTCGAAAGGGTGTGTGCGTGGGGATTTTTTATAGCTTTTGCTCTTTATTGGTTTTTATTGCACCCCCAAAATCTATACGTAATACACACTAACACATATGTAAAATATTAGCCGCGGTTTTTTTTTGTAACCAAGACGAAATATCCTTATCTCGTCATAGTTGGATTGTGTTAAAATGATAAATATATACCCGAATAACATCAAAGATAACATGAAACAACTCCCTAGTAACGGCCACTTTAATTCCCCTAAAGTGTTTCGTGCATTTACTGCAAAATAAATCGTCACGCGAAACTGTCTTCATTGATATTAGCCTAGCGTTCGACAACGACAACTAACAAGATATCAAACCCAATTTGAAAAAAGTTGCGTTTCTCGATCGTTCAAATTTAGACATGAATGCATCTAGATGCAATTGTTGTGATAATGTGTCTAAAAGGTCCGTTATTTATCGACCAAATTATAACCGATACGATCCAATTTCTCGACTGATCTCGTTTGAAAAATAAAATTAATTAAAACTGGACTCAAAAAATAGGTACCTACTTTTGGTTTTCGGTTTCACCAAGATGAGAATCAATTAGCAACGCTGTTCCCATTCAATTTTCCACAATTTTTGGTTAAGTTTAAACAATAAAAAGACTTTCTATTGTTTTTTGTTTTTTGTTCCACGATACCGACATTAAACTTTTTACTTCAACTCGAAAATGATGAAAATTTATTAATCTGGTCCCAATTGTCCATCCGTTATTAGACAACAACAAAGATAGATAGAGATAAAACAAAAACACAGAAAAACGATTAATTCCATAACAGGAGGAATGATCCATTAAATGTGTGACACGTTTTTAATATCGTTTTCGGATGATTTTTTATCGTATTATATATGACGAGGACGACGACGACGACGATGGTTTCCATCCAGTTTGATAATAATAAATTGTATTACGATGACTTCGTTGTGCTCTGATTCGTGATTTGACATTTCCAGTACCGGTATCCTGGGTATTAAAACACAGTGAAAGAGCATGACCTATCAGATTGGAAACACCCACTACTATCTATACATAGGTAGGTACATGATGTACATTTTTATTTATGTATAAATAATACAGATAATCACAAGTCGTTGTTTTTTTGAATAAATGGTGGACTTTCCAAACGTTGTGTTGTTGTTAAAAGGACGATTTCGTGATCCATGCAACATTCACGATTTTTACCTAAATTAGTTGATAGAATCGACAACTTCGAGTCATTATGAACATGATTTTACAAACTAATCATACTGGAAAACTCGTTTTTAAAACAAATTATTAATTTAAACAACTATTTTATATAACTTGTCGCTTGAATGTGATAAGAATTCTAATGCAGAAAGTTATCAAAAAGCTAACACTAAGAATTAATCTTATCTTGACCACATTGTATAAATAGTTTGTTAATTAGTCAATCTCGGAGATTCTAAAATTAAAAATGTCTAACATCTATCAATAACTATATATTGGTCCCTAAAAAAACTGCTTAATTAACACTTTCAATTCAACGGTTTTATAATTACCCACATTTTGCATTAAATAGATCATAGAATTCAACCATTTATTCAATATTTTATTTTTATTATTTTAAATTAATCATAAAACCAAATACCTGAAGAGAATTTCAATAAAATCAACAATAAAAAACAAGGACGAGATATTGAAGGTTGACGGCGTACAGTGTGAAGGTAATCGAAACAATGCACATATACAAGAAAAAAACGAATCCCACTAGTGCTGATGATGCCTACTTGTTAGCCGAAACTAGTTCACAAATAATAAAATTCAATTTCCCATGACGAAGACTTCAAATTTTTATCGAAAGATCGTAAAGTATATGTATTTTAGTCGAAAAAAAAATTTCACGTCTTGTCCATCACGATTCTAATTGAAACTTATGATCCTCTTATAATCAAACTGGCACTCTTGAATCAATTCCAATGACCTCTTTTAAGGCCACAGCAACAAGCAAAACTATACACAGAAGAATAAGACGACGATGAAGAAAAAGAAAGAAGAAAAAAACTCAATCATTTTAGCATCTCTTGACTCAACACCCATTTGATTACAAGAACCACGAACCGAACACACAAAGAAACAACAACGTCGAAAAAAAATTCATCAATCTTATAAAATTTATTATAATTATTATATAAGTAGGTATCATTCTGGTTGTAAATTGTTGAAATTTCCTTATATTTTCTATACTTACAGGTAGGTATAATTAATAATATCGTACAGTTCATGTAACGGTTATATTATAGAACAATGACGATGTGAAACATTTACATATTAGCCGGCATAATAGCAATACAGGATAATGGGAGATTGAATCAGTCTACTATAATGTATGTCTTGATTTTGATATTATTATTTGTTATATACGCGGAAACAATACAGTTTTCTGCATACGAAAATCGAGATTTCTATTCTAACATTGTAGTGATTTATTTATTTTTTTTGCAAATTTGAAATTAAAATAATATTCTGTAAAGCAATGCGCGCGTCTAAAAAACAGGGCGAACTGCACACTGAGGCGATATTGCATCGCTCCAGTCTACTGTGCTCCGTGCAATTGCATGTATTTCAATGTAAGGTTCGATCTTACAGGTTGCTTGCCGCCTCAGTACCATAGCTAAAAATCTGAACTGTTGCGTATAAATGTGCGCGTTCCCTAAGTTTCCACAATTCATTCAAATATAAAATTGAAGAATTACTGACAATTTTTTGGGTTTTTCAGGTCTTTAAAATTTTTATTTGAATCCTTTTAAACATGTAGTCACGTAGTATATTGACCATTTCAATTTTTCGTTAACCATTTTTTCTTTCCTTTTCATCTCTCTATATGTATTCGTTCTGTTTCATTATTTAATCTTCTTTCAGATTAAAATCTCTAGAGAGACCTTTCGTGACCCGTTTTTTTTTGTTTGGTTCGAAATAGCAACAACACGAATTTTGCATGTTGTTTTATAATTTTAGTTGAAACAAATCAAATTAACTACAACTTGGACAAGGAGAAACTTAGAGAGAAAAAGCGTCATATAGGTACAGGGAGATTGTGATATAATTTTAATGACAATACTTGGATGTCAATTTTTTTCCTATACAATAACAACTTTTGACAGGCTTTTAAGATCTGACCATGATATGAATCTGGTTTAAGTTCTTATAATATTCGCCAAGGTGAACTGATTGACCTATAATGATAGTTCGTGTAGTATTCGTTGATGTAAAACAACATAAACAACAAGGCTGTAATTACCAGTTTTTATATATAGTACTATTCAATATAATTTCAATATAATAATAACCAAATAGGTCAAACTAATGTTGCGTACCGGTTTCGGACACTACCGTGCAGTCATCATCAGCCAACATAATATTTAATCTAAAAACTGGCTGACAATTATTAACTCCAATTTGTTGTTGCTCGTTTACTTATTAATTGTTGATTTAGGATTTTTTAATTTATTTTTTGATAATTAGGAGTATAATCTAATTCTAGGGTTGAGTTGAAAGTGCCCATTTGAAAAACTGTCTTCAACCCAAAATAATTAATTGAGTTTAAGGTTGACTGGCATTAAGAAAAAGTTCGGAATGATAATGACAACATAAAAATTTCTATAAAACGTTATATTTACGGTCAATAGTTACGTTGGTATTTTTACTTTTACTAGTTGATAAATGTGTGTGAAGGATTTTCGTTTAGGAAAAAAAGTCCTAATTTTTCTACAGAATTTTCTATAGAAGGATCTTTAAACAATTTATAGATTTCTAGCTTATCTTATTAATAATACATGAACAGCCAACTAAAGTCTTGATAAATGAGTCGAATTAATTAATTACATCTATTCTATTTATACGCTATTTTTCCTCTAGTCGTCTCTGGATTTTTCTCGATTTTCCTACTCGGTGTATTTATAAATTTATTTAAATAATTTCTTAATTTTCTTTTACCACTTCTACACTATTTAAGAATAGAATTTTAGGAATTCTATTTTGAGAAAAGTCTTTTTTAATGTACCTACTACTACTCTGTAGAATAATCTCAAATCTATGTTCCATTTCTATAAATTCCTAGACGGATGCATGTGTTTTTTTTATTGAATTTTTCTTGAAGTTAACTAAATTAAAGTGATCATCTTTAAATACGTCAGATAATCCATCAAAACAAATCCCTCTTTCTGTTTAAAATTCAATCTTCTCCCCTATACGTTCAGATTGTACATTTTGTATGAAAACACTTCAAACAAACTTTTGCAAAATTACAAAAAGCTAACAAATTCTATAAAGTCAGATTTTGTCTGCTACAGAAAACTTCAACTCTCTCGCCATCTCTAAATTGTTCCTTTTCCGAATCAACAAGAATAAATATATCCGGATATTTCGTGAATTTTGGTTCAATTTTTAATTAAACGAATCGATATGTGGTCAACATCTACAGAGAGATAAACGATTTGTTTTTGCCCACAATAACATTAAACTGTTGAAAAATTTATTGACGAAAAATCAAGAAAATAGAACACAAATCGAATCGATTGAATCAAGTTAAAATTTCAACAGTTGTTAAGTACATTTCGGGTAGTTAAATTTTCAAGAATCTTCTTGTCGACGAGATTGAGAACGACGTCGGGTACTTGAGAGTAGACGATGATGATGATGATGATGATTCGTGATCAATGTCGATTTTAAGATAATTGGTTGGAGGGCAAAAAATTCTCGCTGATATAGGTACTGGATGGAAAAGCACGAAAACCGACTTTCTCATATTTTCTGTGTACTACAGCAGACAACCAGTTTAGAAAATATTCGTCCATAAACTGATAGACATGATTCTATTGCAAAATTGACTAATTCTATGTAATCATAGTGTTTGTATTCTGTGCACGGTTTTGATTATTGATCGATTCTCAAGATTTCAGTCTTATCTTAAAATAGAATCCGACCGACCTACCTATAGTTGTATTTAATTGAAAATTCTCTAAAAGTATCAAACTCAAATTGTATTTGGCAGTCGATTAGTGACTAAATTTAGCGAGATTTAATTTAATAAATAAAACATTAAAAATAGATTTTCCACTAATTTACTTTACGTCTTTACGTTAAATAATCCTGAAAATGTTACGCTATTTGAACAGTAATTTGGTGCATACTCGTACATACAAAATATTGATCTCCAGTAAACCATAACAATAGAAAAATTAATTAAATTTATTATCATTATTTTTCAATTGTCAAGTATTTCTTATTGATATGATCAATTGGCTAGTTTTGCCCTAAAGCCACCAAATAACTACTATACGATACAAGAAATGGTCATATTTTCTAATAAGACTCGTCTGTCTGACAATATCCTATACGAACACACCTACACACCAGGTTCGTGACTTGCCCACAACAACACCAACAAAACAACCAAACTAGCCAACCAACCGACCAACCAACCAATAACACACACAGCCACCATATGGTACATTATACAATTATATTCATTATCCTTAATTAGCATCTCTCTCTATCTACATTAAGGTGGGAATCACTATAATCCTATAGGATGGGAAATTTAAATTTGTTTAGTTTATGAATAAAACAACAACAATTTTTTTTGTTGATTTTGTAAATATTTATATTGAAACAATCCAGAATGTACTAATAAAAAGTTAATAATGTCTAACAAATATTGACTGGATCTACGTCATGATAGCGATAATAGCTTAGAAATTATTCAAAATTTTCACACATAATTTAATTTACAAACCACCACCTCCATCTCGTGTGTAAAATCTGTGTAGAGATAAATAATTCATATTGTCCGACAACAATGTAACATTTACTACAATATATGTTGAATAATCGAACTGCAACATTGATGATTTTTCGTCCTCGATTCCTGATAGTTCTCCCTGATAAACAGATAAGGGATAAAGTGGTTTCCTATTGGACAATAGCTAATAAATCTTTATAGTCAAAGTTTTAACCTAGACAAGGGTATTAAGAGTAACCTTATCCGTTCTCAAAGCCAAAAACTCAAGTATCTAGTATACACAAAAGGGAGGAATTTTCACAGAATTTGATCGATCCAAAAAAAAAATTAATTAATAAAAATGCACCACAAAACGATACGAGGGGTAGATTATAATTTAATAGTTTTAAAAATGTGCATATATTGAAGTAGAAAATATCAAAATAATTACTGAAATTACCGCCATTTACATAAAACAGTCATTTATTGTGTAAAAAAAGAATGGAGAAAAAGGACAATTTTGTTTCATATTCTCACAATAATTCAAAAATGAATATATTTTACGATTCAAAAACCTATTGTGTTCAAATCTAAGAAATTTAACAATACAATTTGCAACAAAAACAAATTAAATTTATCGCCTGTCTTTAATATACACCGTGTTATTGAAATCCCTTACATAATTCAAACCACTGATAGTAAAAAATAGAGCAAAATTTTATTATACAATAGGGGGTCGATATGGTCCCGTTTTCGAGAAAAAGGGCACTGAAGATTTTGCCAATAGTTTGAGAGTCGCTGGAATCGAACAAACGTGCGAGACACAAGAATTATGTCTAGGTGACAGTCAGACGGGTTTAATGAATCGACATCCACTCTTCAGGTGCCACTGCATTGATTATACTGATTTATGTGTGTATTTGTTGGTGAATTCGTACTGTTAGTGGACTACCATTCATTAATTATCATCAATGATTAACTAGTTAAGTGTCCATGGACCGATTTTGCCCAAAACTTTTTTATCTCTTTGATCCTCAAAGTGTACTCTATTCTTCATAGAGATGATGAGATTTGAATATTGTAAAGGATTTTAATTACACCCTGTATAGACACGACTATAGATCATTGTGTAAAAACCTTTTTTCAGCTAGGTTTTTCCGGTAATTTAACTATTTAATTATTCTTATAACCGCACCGAAATGATTAGGTATTCTAAATCAAACCTAGTGGCAAAAGTTATTATAATAATAGCATTTGTTAAAGTAATAAAATTATAAAATTAACACGAATTTTTTACTGTCGGTCGGTCTTTTTTACAGAAGCAGCTAGCATTAAAATCTGATCCGTCTATTGTTGTTGTTAAAAGTTCACCAGAACCGTATCTAACTTTTTTTTCAACATTCATTTAATTAAAAAACTGCACACATTCCACCGTTGTACGTTTTGTCTTATTTTTGTTGTAAAACTTTCTTTTGAGATCCTTTTCTAAATAAAAGTGGAGCTTTTAGGCGAGAAAATATTTACTAAACTAACAAAAACTTTAAAGTCTGTTTTTTTAAGTTGAGCGAAAAATTACTGATATTTCCGATGTAGAGATTTAGTCAAAATCCTGTGGGTTATCCTTGACAGAAAAAATACGGTTACTATCAAGCAAAATAGTGTTATCATAGGTATGTTGAATTATTTGAGAGGAGCTACCACCAAAAAATCGGTACGTTTACAGAACAAACTTTTATTAAACTCTTTAAACCATTCGATCTGAAATTCAAACTTTACTCTCTACCCCTGTCAGTATCATCGAACCCAATTATCACATTCAAACCAACAACAAACAGTAAAACAACAGATGGAAAAAAGGGTAAAAATAGGATGAGAAAATCTAACTCTTTTGTTTACAACCCAACCACTGTTCGTTCTACTCTGTGAAGGTATTTTCCATTTGAAAACAAAACTAAATTCTGACACTGACAATCACTAAATATACAAACAGTACATCGTAACAGACTCGAGTAGCATTTTATTAAAAAAAAAAATCATGTACGTAAATTTGTAAATTTTATCACTTTTCATGGTAACTAACTTGCGAGGAAAACAATATGAAATTCTCATTGTTATAAATAGGTTTTAAAAATGAATAAAGTGAAGAAAAAATTGTATAATAAGAGTGGGTGGTTGGTTTTAAATCGAACCCAATCAATTCAATAACCTGTCAGTATTTATAAAGATTATAAATAAGAAAATGGCATAACCTTCACCTCGGCAATAATTGAAGAAAAACAGGTGCCCTTTTATCATCATTAAGAAAGATAAATAGTAAACAATTTGTTATTTATGTATAATACTGAATTATATAGACAGATATAATATAAACAATAATTTATCAATATCTTTATTGCTAATTGAGTTGTAGTTTCACTTATTTAAAAAAATATTGGTTTCAAACTAATGGATAAAACATACGTTTTTTTTTCATTTTCATTGGGACACCAAGTATAATTTTTTCCTATTATTAGTCCTACCCTACCCATTATAAATCTGGATGAATACGGTTCTATAATACGTCAATTTTAATCCGCTCCTGTACATATTTACAATACAGCTTTATCAAGGACCGAGGTTCAATGATTGTAAGTATTATACGTTCGGAATATTATTTCGGAAAACGTGGAGGCGAAAGAATAAAAGAAAAAAACTTAATCCCATCAATTGCAACAATTCCTTTCTTATTAGACTTCTAAATTGGAAATTGTATTTAAAAAAAAAAAATCACATTTAGAATGCGTTTTTATGTACTTTTATTTAATTAACACTTTGAGAAATTGAAAAATGCTGACGATTTCCATTAGCACCTAATTTATTATCGATTAAATTTAATAAAATCTTTGGTATTTACATGAAAATTAACGTATCATTTTTACCATTTACAGTACTACTTTGACGATATTAATCCAAAAAAAAACAAGTTTTTTTTTTTATTGCATAATATATTAATGTTATAAATAAAAACATTTTTAATAGAGATGTCATCATCAATAAAATAAAATTAATAAGATAAATTTTGAAATATTTATCAAAAATATTCTCAAAACTAATAACAAGAGAGACTTTCACATATGTTATGTTGTATATAAAATATTAAATTTGAAAGGTCAAACACTCTTTAAATCCTACTATAAAAATTAATAAATCACACACATAAATAATTTGCGGTATTTTCTTGAATAAAATTACCCAAAAATTTATTATAAAAGCAAAATTTATTGGTAGTTTGTCGTTAAAGAAAAGGGGAGAGTTTTATAATTAAAGTCTATTGAATAACAGTACTTAAGAATTAAAAGGAAGATTTTAGTCTTTCTAAAAACCAGAAATAACATAGTTTCCTCTTATTTTATAGAAAGAGAGGACAAAATTCAGGAGAAAAGTCTCTTAGTGTTGTCGCACCCTTAGGAGGACTCAATAATAAAATCGAGGAAATGGCAACTTAAGAAAATTAATTAACTATGTATTCAGATTAGCGGGGGTTCGATTTACCAACCAGTCGGATTAAGGGTAGTCTCCTGTAGCTACAAGTAAGAAAACAAAAAAACGTCTTTAATTCGAGTGGATTTGATTGGGACACCCGTTATATACGTGACATTTAAACTTTGACATTTCTTATTTCATCTTCTTGTTTTTTAGGTTATGTCTTTACGTCAAATTAATGTCAGACATTTAAATAATCAACAAAAATTGATGGTATTTTTTGGTCTTTTTTCCAATTTACAAAACAAAACAAAACAATATACATATGTAGGTTAAGATATGATAACAAAGTCAATTTTTTTTAAATAATCACTCGAATAAATTAGATATGACTGGTATTACAATAATGTGGGAAGGATACAGTTATATTTTATTTAAATTTATCAATTCTAGGTCTATTTATAGAAGGGCAAAGAGTTTTTTTGTTGTAATTAGACCGCTAATCTCTGATATAAGGTGTGCAACATAACGCATTTATTCATAATAATAATGAATGGACTGCACTATGGCCTTGTCAGTCAGTATGCTGGATGAGATCATCATGTAATCAACTCGGGTTCGTCATCAAGATATACTGCGACATTTCCAATAATTTGCATCTTTAATTAGATAAGAATAACAAGAAAAAAGGAGCAAACATCTGTTCTGGTCGCAAGACTACCAAATTTTGGGCGTATTTTCACGAATAAGAATTACACCAATTTGCCAAATAAACACCCGAAAATAATCAAACTCGAAATATATTTGTATACTATGCGTGTAATTATTGAGAGAAAACAACCAACCCAAATTAACATCCCTTGAACATCTGTTCTAATTTCACTTTCATCTAGGGCCGACCTTGTTGATAGTCAAGAACTACAATCTAGAGATAAATTTTGAAAAACTCACCTCTATTTAACAATTGGCCATTGGATTATGTTGGGAGCACAGAAATTAAAGAATAAAGTAAAACAAAAACCACAAAAAGACGTCTATTTTCCTTAAAATTCAACACGAAAAATCACTGATTTTCTTTAGGTAACTAGGTGATTTACACTATTCTGGTGGCTAATTTTGCAGGCTGATATTAACAGTCACCACTATTACGCAAGATATCAATAAAAACATAAACACATGTTCGTAATGTTTGTATATTATATGTATAACAACGATAGTAAAGGAATGAAAAATAAATAAAAAACTAACTCACAGACACATCACCTTCAACCGACCACAACATACTGCTGGCTGCTGGAAACGCGCCACTAGCAGGATGGAAATCTCACACGACGAATCGAACGCGTTTCGCCGGTCGTCGTTCGCGCAAACGTGTGGCACACACGAATGCCCAGCCCATCTTTCAGGTCTTTCAGCCTCAAAAGGCGCTTTAATATCGAAAAAGGCCAACAAAGACTAACCATAAGAGGCATTTTTTTTCAAATTATCATTATTAACTAAAAAAGACAAATTTCTATAAAAAATATTGATAATGAAAGATGGAAATATTGGAGAAATGGCGGTAAATATTTGAAATAAACTCAAATTGTAATGAAATCAGTAATTTATCAATGATTTGTTGAAATATTTTTAAATTAAATGCGGGATTTTTTGGAAATTTGTGAAATAGCGCCATCTACCGACGGTCGCATATGTCGGCACTCTATCAATCTGTGCGTTAGGCAACCAACAATTCGTCATATTGGCGGGATTTTTAAATACTTCCAAGATTGCTAACAATCTTCATTAATAATTGTTTTTTATTGCCAGTTTGAAAGTAAATATTAACAAATACGTGATGGTTAATATAGTCCATTATTGACGCCCTTCCGGATATTAAAACCGTTGATAGTCCATAAAAAATAAGGGTCCGTTTTACATAAAAGCCACAGCAAAATATTGAAATTTTATTAGAAAAACTATTAAAACTGGACGGAAATATTTTATATTAAAAGATCAATGATAACAGTTTACCTGCCTAGATAAATGTACATGAAATTTTAAATACTGACCAACTAAGGATAGTTTATTGTTGTTTTTATTACAAAAATAATCGCTTGTGTGGCATTTTATGGGCATTTTTTCAAATCTGATTCATCCAACATGCTAAGATTTCACTCGATTTCGTATTTTTAGACAGTTTTTTTTGTTATTTAAATGCGTAGAGTGGAAAATTTTCCACAGAAACAGGACCGGATTAGGTACACTTCGATGAAATGAAACAATATCGTATTAATTTGCTATTATTTATTTAAACAGATTATTAGATAACTAACATACAAAATTAATGAATTATATTTATTGTAACATTTTTTTTTTATGGAATTATTTTACAATGTAATAACAAACGATAATATATTTATTTATTTGTTTATATAGATACTGGTAAATTTTTATTTATATCAAACCACCTGTAAACTAAATTTTAAAATACATACAAATATAGATAAGCAAACCATCAAACAACCAAATAAATTCTGTACATACTGAAGCATTGAATTGTAATCAAAATAATAATAATAATGATAATTAATAATAATTAGGCCTCTGTGCGAACCTTTTTGATTAAACGCCAGAAAAAAACTTAACTTCTATTCATTCGATTACCCCATCCACGTCTATGTTCATCTTTATATTCATCTAAATTCCTCATTCTTTCCAAATATTCCGGATCATCTTCATCGATTTTCTTCTCTTTTTCTTCCATTTCTTTTTCATCTTGATCATCGATATTCATACCACGTAATGCTTTCTGTTGTAAACTCAAATTACTCGATGATGGTTGTTTAGTTGGATCCGGAAATACACCATCTTTGACACGTTTATCGTAAAACTCTTGTACGGTCATTGTTGGTAATGATGGATAACCAGCACCATAAACGGCTTTTTGTATTTCATCTTTTGTTATAATTATCGGTTTTAATGGTGGTGCTGGACGACGTTTCGGTTTCGGTTTTGGTTGTGGTTCGTTTTTCAATAATTCATCTTTATGATCCAATAATGGTTTCTCCATTTCAATACTACTCATCTCATCAATTGCTTCATGTATAAATAATCGTATCATTGTTAGGAAATAGTTGCGTTTTATCTCCTCATCGGCATGTTCATTTTCCATATTCTTTTTCAAATCAGCCAATTTCTCTTTTAATTCTTTCTCTTGATTGAAACGTTTTATTTTATATGCTCTTGTTGATATCAAATAGGCAATACGTGCATATTCAGTTTCATTGACTGGTTCCTCTTTCTTCTTATGTACATAATCACTTAAATTATAATCTTTACAACGTTCTAAGAAATCTTTAAAATATACTTCAGCAACTTCAACGATTTCACGACGATCACCAGTTGTCAGTTTTAATGTTAATGATCCTAATAATGCTGGCAATAGGAAGTATTGTAGATCATTGGTGGCAACTTCTTCAATACCTTCATTACGACTAAATACACCGGCTAGTGATACAAGACGGGTGGCTTTCTCCAATATTCGCATAGCATTTTTTACTTTTACCTAAAAAAACAACAAACAGAAATAAGTAGGTTAATCAATTTTTTGAGGTTAGAAATGAATTACCTGAGCTTCAAGGCTATTTGTGGCTTGTTCATTATTTTTACATAAATCATTATATAGATCTAGACCTTCATTAAACATCGATCCAAGACTTTCGATATCATTTTCGGTTAATTCATCTGAATGAGGTGTTGTAAAGATATTATTTGGTAATAGAGATGTTGCCATTTTGACACTTTTATTTAGTTTTTTTTAATAATCTATTTAATTGTATTTAATTAAGACACACTACTAATACACAATTTGGATATAAATTGTGAATTTGCCAAATTGACTATTTTAATTATAATTATTGGAAATTTTTCTAAATATTATTTACACATCACGAACAACATATAAACACGAATGACACCTCTCCTCCAATGTGGGGAAAACCGTCAATGACGTAATCACTCACTAGATGACGTCACAACTATAATTACACAAGTGCACCGACATACGTGACTAATTATAATCAACTGGATTGTGTGCTAATTCTTCCTAATTAAACTAAATTAAATTACAATTAACGTAGAAATATGTGCCAAATTCACTATTTTTTTTTCTATTGATAAACAATTTTTTTATTGAATATCGTCGCGATTTTAACACAAATAGAACACTGGACACCTTATTTATTTATTACTTGAACTGTTATCATTCAATTGATGCAATTAGGTTTTAAATGCCCCCATTGTATTTATTATGCCTGATAACAAGATTTATGTAAATATTGTTCCATTCAAGAATATATTTAATAAATAATGATAAATAGTGTAAATTCTTGATAATTGAACTAATTACAATTTACACAATTAATCAAATTAAATTAAATTAGGAAAAAAATACGCAGATATGATTTAAAACCGTATTTTTAGCCACTTCTCGTACAGTGATTTTACTTTCCTATAATTGGCAACACTGATTGAAACTTGATTTTATTGGCTTCGTTAGGTTGGTAGTCGTACTATAATCGATTATGGCGGCAAATTTAAAGATTTATTATAAAATAAACATTTATTTACATAATACATATATTTATCTCAACTTCTATTCATTCTGTTACCCCATCCCCGCCGATGTTCATCTTTAAACTCGTCCATCTGTCTCATTCGTTCTAATAATTCCGGATCATCGGTTTCGAGTCGTTTCTCTTTATGAGCAGCCTCTTGGTCTTCATCACCTAAAGGTACTCCAGCTAAAGCAGCTTGTTGCATACTCATTGACTGTTGTTGTTGGGGTTGTCTAGTTGGATCTGGAAATACACCGTCTTTGACACGTTTATCGTAGAATTCTTGTACTGTCATTGTTGGTAATGATGGATAACCAGCCCCATAAACAGCTTTCTGTACTTCATCTCTAGTGATAATTATCGGTTTTAAACGTGGTAGTGGTGGTTGTTGTTGTTGTTTTGATGGTGGTTGTTTTTTCATTTTTTCCATATGTTCCAATATGGGCCGTTCCGTTTCTATACTATTTAGTTCATCAGTTGCTTCAAAAATAAATGATTTTATCATTGTTAGAAAGTAGTCTCGTTTAATATCTTCGTCAACATGTTCATTTGCCATATTTTTCTTTAAATCTTCCAATTTTGATTTAAGCTCCTTCTGTTTCTTGAATCTTTGTATCTTATTTTCACGTGTATTCACAGCACCTAGAATACTATCGACTGTGGTTTTATTAAGATTTGCGATTTGATTTCTTCCATCTATTTGATAATCAGTTAAATTATAATCATGACAACGTGTTAAGAAATCTTTAAAATAAATCTCAGTCACTTCAATGATTTCTTTACGTTCACCAGTAGTTATTTTCAATGTTAATGAGCCTAGTAATGCTGGTAGTAGGAAATATTGTAAATCATTTGTGGCAACTTCATTGATTCCTTCATTTTTACTGAAAATCCCAGCATATGATACTAGACGTGTTGCTTGTTCGAAAATCTCTCTAGCTTTATTGATTTTCGACTGAAAATTTGTTTTTTTGATTAATTTTAAAGAAAACAAGTTTGGAAAAGTCTGGAAACTTACCTGAAGAATGGGACTATTTGTTGGTTCTTCACTTTTATTGATTTCATTATAAATATCTAAGCCTCTATTAAACAGTTCGGATAAAGTTTCAGTATTTGTTTCATCAAAATCATTAGAATTTGCCATTATTTTGTTTAGAAGAGTTCACAGAATGTTGTAGAATCTTCTAATTAGAAGTCTTGAAAAATATCGTCACTCAGTAGTCTAGCCGTCAGACCGTGAACACCTGTTCGTAATCATTCGGCTGGTCGGTTGTCGGGACCCTGTGTTCCAGCCTGGCGCCTCTCTAGGGACTGGCTTGGGTAGAACAGCAAATCCTGAAGCCCTAAGCTTTTATAAAAGCCTCCTCAGTGACGGACGTCATAAGAAACATCATAAGAAATTTAAGCTTTAGAGGAGACCGAAAACTTGAGCTTTGGACTTCACTAGTTTAATAGTGGATCCGCCACTGGGTAGGAGGGTTGGCCCTTGAGGTCAACTTACAAAATACTCCGGTTCTGCTTTTTAGCTGAAATTACTCGAACAGAAGCTTTTTTCTCCTTATAGTGCTACCAGCCCTATAGAAATGCAGTAGAAGCTCCCTAAATGTAACACTTTGGGACCAGGCTCTCTCTCAAAATGTAACAGTCCCCTACGTTGCTGTTCATCCCTACTTCTCAATGTTCTATAGTATACGTCTCTCTCATACACTACCTATCTCGCTCTCGCTTGGCTACCAGCATACAGCTGGTGGGGAGTCGAGAAGTTACACTTTGAGAGATAACCTTGATACGTTTTGAGAGAGGTGACATTTTGAGAGGTTACATTTAGGGAGCTTCTACTGTGGTGCGTAAAAGGTGCATGGGCCCCCAACAGCATGATTTTAGCACAAATGTTGTGAGGGCATGATGCTCAAAAAAAATTACAATAAGAGCAACTTGGAAAATGTGCTACATTTAGCAGTATTTTCCAGTAGTTTGATAACAAAAATGCTAAAATATGCACTGGGGACCACGAGCAGTAGTAGACCTTAACCGAGTATTCACGAACAGTTGTTCATGATCTGACCGCTAGACTCCTGTAGATCGCAATATCAGTGTTGCCAATCGTATGAAACCAAAATTATAAATACAGAAAAGAGAGGTTAGGTTGTAAAATTTTCAATTTCCTAATCTATATTTCTAAAATATTCTACACAAATGCAGAATTTGCGAAATTGTTATAATTTGGAATAATTGCGTGTTGAAAGTTGTGAAAATAGTTATAATTTGGTGATATTTTGACATTTTGACAGTAGTTTGACGTTTAACGTCAACCTAGACATGGCAGGCACTTTAATTCGTTTTACAAATGCTTCTAAACATCATTTTGGTAAATATAAGCATTATTTTTCATGATTTATTTATAATTCATAGTTTAAAAGTGGTTTTTCTTAATAATAAATACATGTTTGTTCAATGACCAAAACATAACCTATACATATTACATAATTCCAGGACTTTTAGCCACAATTAACAATGGTCAATTGGCATTCTTCTCAACTGCACCACCTGGTACACCACCACCACAGACCAAAACAACATTTGGTCCTTTAGCCGATGAAGATCGTATTTTTACCAATTTATATGGTAAACATGATTGGCGTCTTAAAGGGGCTTTAAAACGCGGCGATTGGTACAAAACCAAAGAGATCCTACTTAAAGGATCCGACTGGATTATAAGTAAATCAGTAACAATTGTTTTAAGTTGATTGTAAGACTAATTCTGATGAGTTTTGTAGATGAATTGAAAACTTCTGGTCTCCGTGGTCGAGGTGGTGCTGGTTTCCCCACCGGTATGAAATGGTCATTTATGAATAAACCAGGTGATGGTCGACCGAAATATTTAGTTGTAAATGCTGATGAAGGTGAACCGGGAACATGTAAGGATCGTGAAATTATGCGTCACGATCCACATAAATTAGTTGAAGGTTGTTTAATTGCTGGTCGTGCAATGGGTGCCAAAGCGGCATATATTTATATACGTGGTGAATTCTATAATGAATCATCAAATATGCAAGTAGCTATAGCTGAAGCCTATCAAGCTGGTATGCTTGGTAAAAATGCCTGTGGTTCAGGTTATGATTTCGATGTTTTCATGCATCGTGGAGCTGGTGCTTATATTTGTGGTGAAGAAACGGCATTAATTGAATCATTAGAAGGTAAACAGGGTAAACCACGTTTGAAACCACCATTTCCAGCTGATGTTGGTGTGTTCGGTTGTCCAACAACTGTGAATAATGTTGAAACGATTGCAGTAGCACCGGTATGTTAATCATCTATCCTCACATCTATACCAATACTTTTTTAAAAATTATTTTGTAGGCAATCTGTCGTAGAGGCGGTGTTTGGTTTGCTTCTTTCGGTAGAACCAGAAATTCCGGTACAAAATTGTTCAATATTTCCGGTCATGTAAACCGACCGTGTACTGTTGAAGAAGAGATGAGTATTACTTTTAAGGAATTGATTGAACGTCATGCTGGGGGTGTTCTAGGGGGATGGGATAATTTATTAGCTGTGATTCCTGGAGGATCATCAACTCCTCTAATCCCTAAAAGGTTTGTTGTCTAATTTACTTGACAAAAAATTGGTAATCGATTGAATTTTTTGGTCGAAATCTTTAGTGTTTGTGAAGATGTCATTATGGATTTTGATGGTTTGATTCAAGCCCAAACTAGTTTGGGTACAGCTGCTATAATTGTAATGAATAAAAGTACAGATATTGTTAAAGCAATAGCACGATTAGTAATGTTTTATAAACATGAATCATGTGGTCAATGTACACCGTGTCGTGAAGGTATCGATTGGATGAATAAAATTATTTATCGTTTTGTTGATGGTAATGCTAAACCTGAAGAAATTGATATGTTATGGGAATTGAGCAAACAAATTGAAGGCCATACAATTTGTGCATTAGCAGATGGTGCTGCATGGCCAGTTCAAGGACTGATACGACATTTCCGACCTGAACTCGAGGCGAGAATGGCGAAATTCCACGGACAACAAAAGCAACGTGCATACAATTGATTATAGTCGTAAAATTTAAACAAAAAAAAACTTAAAAGAATAATCAGAATTTCCTGTAAATAATTGTAACCAATTTTAATTGAAATAAAATTAATTGGAAAATATAGAAAAGTAAATATTTATTATTAGCGTTAATATATCTGGAGGCAGAGAAAGGACACTTTGGCATTTCGTAAAATATATGTAACGTATGGCTTGTATAAATATGAATAAAGCTGCGTTTTTTTTTGCGTTTGCTTAAATATTATGTAGGTTTATTTGTTGCAAATACGTCGTTTGTTATTCATTTTATTTATAGAAAAACACAAAAAAAACAGACATACATGCAATTGCAAATGTTAATGTTACATAAATCCAATTATGAAATCGTACAAAAAAGAAGTCTATACATATACCAAGTATTTTTACAAAAAAAAAAACAATCTTGAATAAATGTTTGTATAAACTTTGCAATTTTGTTATATTATTATATAATTTTCCGTTTTATTCAGTGCCGAACGACCTGGCAAAATGGCAAAATTATTGGGGACCAGGTGAATATTACTTACTTTTGGGGAGGAAAATCTATATAATACAAAAATCTAAAGCAGTAGTTCTCAATCTTTTTTGGACGACAGCACCCCAAGACGAGCTACGACAATTTGAAGGCACCCTCTCTAAAAGGTACATTACATTATATTGCGCGTGAGTATAACTTATCTGTATTTATCTTACAAAGCTCGCCCGCGGCACTCCTTTTCTATACTTACGGCACCCTGGTTGAGAATCGCTGATCTAAAGTATCATAAATAATCATGATCAAACTTGAATATAACGCGGGCATGGACGAGTTTGATCATAAGCTATAGCTTAGGACAGGGGTTCTCAACTTTTTTAAGCGGAGTATGACAATTTGAAGGGCACATTACATCATATTGTCCAAAATTTATCTGTATTTTTCTTACAGAGTTCGCTCGCGGCACCCTTTTCCTATACTTACAGCACCTTGGTTGAGAATCACTGGCTAAAGGGTTCCCACGATAAACGGTTACCGCCACACACCCTTTGTTACACATGAAACTTTACTCACGATTAGTCAGGGAGCCTTTCAATGTTCTAAATTAGGAAACCTTGAATCCGGTCCTGAGCACTCCGTTCGGCGGGCCAAAAATGTTTTACTTATAGTTCTACAGGGCCCGACTGGTTTACCTCGGCCCCGGGGGAATTTATACAAGATATCTCTTCAGTCGATGATCAAAAAAAGCCTTAAAAGATTATTGGTGACCCTTCAATGCAATTTGGCCCCGGGGTAAATCTCTCCATATTCCGCCTGTCCGGTCCTGTAGCTCTACCGTTAAAACAGTTTCGAAAACTCTTGTAACCATCAAGAATAGTCTGTTGTGTCTCAATTAATAAAATAAAAACTTGAAATAAATTAATTGTTTTGTTTTGAACAGAAACACAACAGGGGGTTGTCTGATGAGAAATGGAATAATTTCAAAAGATATAGGGTCAAGTGGTGCACAGTAAGAGTCCCCCCTTTCCGTCCTTCGTCCTGCTATAAACGTTTTCGCAACCCCAACAAAATAATGAAAGATATTATAAAATACTTGAATGAAATTGACAAATGTTCGAATAATAATAAAGAGCAAGTCTTGTATCAATTATCCGAGTAGATCTATAAAATTGCCTCATCGTATAATAAATTAAACGAAATTATTTTAATAATAGTAATTTAATATTATTGACATTGTATGAGGAGGTGGTACACGCCTTTATGTATTTTACATATCGAAAAAGTCTTACAACTACTCCTGCAGTCTACACTACACTGCTACACTGCTGCAGAAGTTGAAAGAAAAAGAAACTGGAAGAAGGAGTGACAACAATAATAACAGTAACTAGCAACACTCCTAATTTGGTAAAACATGTGTGTATATATGTGTTGAGAATTATTGCAACTTTTTCAATTTCAATTTAAATCAGAAATTCTCTAAATTGATTCGTTTAAGGTTTTTTTTTAAATCCTTTTTATTGTTGTCCTTCAGATTGCTAATAGATACCTAACGGCACAATTCTAAAGGTTATCAAATTGTGCAATTGTGGAACACTTGCTATATAGAGATATCGTAGAAATATCTGTATCACACCATTGAATTAATTATTAATAATGATTTTGTTGCGAAATTGGCATGATGATACAGATGCATCTCAGAGGGCATGATGATGATGATCATCATCAATCAGGAGATTGCCCTCGTCGTCGTCTATATGATTTCGTAATACGATTTATAAATGAATCTTGAACTAATTGTAAACAATACATCGAACTATATTAGAAATAAATCAATTGGACGTGACGAAATGCTTATAATATCCATAAAGACGGCCTTCTGTGTTACAAGGTTGTTACCACCTTGTCCGTACACCAAGCAAGCAACTAGTAAGCAACAGAATAAACAACAATAAAGCCGGATTTTATAGCGATTTTGCAAACTCTCTATACTATAGTATAGATATATGTATAGTATAATGGGCTATTGACCCTGAACAATAATGATAACAAATCATATCTTTGATATTTTGTCGTAATAAATTGGTGATAGATAAGGGCTAATTATAAATGACCGATAGGTCGACAGTATCTATTATTGCGATTTCTGTACACTGTTAAGGTGCAACTACACGAGAGGAGAACTTTTTACCCCTAACAGAAAACTGAGGGCTTTCACTAAATTTTTGGAACGAAAGGGCAAAAAGAGGGGAACAATCTCCCCGTGTATATGCACCCTTAGGATATCTTTCTCGGTTTTTTTGTGTGCTCTAATGACCTTTTAAAATAAATTTGTATTTTGAAACAACGTGAATACATTGTTTTTATTGCTCAATAAACTATTTCGTCCATTATTTCAATACGAAAAAGCTTTTTACCTTTATGTGTGTTTTTTGATGCAATTCAACCGACAGACTTGAACATAAAACCCTACGTTGAGCGTTACAAATTCCTTAAAATATGCCCAATCATATCCTGAAATTCATATTTTTTCTACTAAATACTAATAATTAATGTAAATTTATTCATATGGCTCTAAATTGTGTTTAAAAAAGTTGTTGTGTATGTATTGATATTTCGATGAAGACGACGATGGAGACGGAGACGTCGTCGTCGTCGTCGTTGCCGTCGATCAGGGTCATACTGAATGTGGTCGGGGACACGTCAAGGTCCCCTTTTTAAACGATTTTCGCAATGCAAAGGCATTGCGTCAGAATTTCGTCGTCGTCGTCGTCGTTGTCGTTTAAAATAAAAAAATTGCAACTAAATTTGGTTGTATTAATTTTAATTTTTTGTTTTGTTTTGCTGTTTATTGATACTAAAATTTACTATACTTATATGGTTTACGAGAACAAACTTCCAATTATAGTTTGTTGTATTTGTATTATTATTATTATTATTATTGTTGTTATTGGGTTGCATCATAGGTCCTTGCTAATTGATATTAATCGTAGTCATTGTCGTAAATCGATAAGGATGTCTACCATAACGAACAATGTGCTAGATAATATCAAAATTGGCTTCTAAAATGTCTAAAATTTTCATGCTTATTTTAGCCTAAAATAGGTAGATAATATCATTGATAACCTTGGCGACTTCTTTGTTTAATCAAAAACGAAACGAAAAAAAAACGTAAAAAGTTACATTAAATTTACATGACTTAATGTTAATGGTTTGTATCATAGGAGAACCAAATTGACCTTTTCTTTTCGACTAGAAGTTGGCTACTTGAAGAAACTGTGTTATTTGGCACGGTTACAATGTTGTAATGTATAAGCTTTTCAATTAAAGGGTAATCATGTACTTATACTGATTTTGCAAAAATCTAAAAAGGTGGGAAATAGAAAGTAGAAAAGCTCCTTGTAGATACACAGACAAACACTCGAAAAATGTTCAAGAATCTGAAGAAAAAGGTAAGATTTTTTATCGCTTTTGTGTTACGACCAAGACATATTACAGCTTCTAATGACGATTAATCAAAACCGTACACACGAGTCTTAGGTTTTCAAAATTCCGACCGGTAACGTCGATTACTTCCGTGATCATCGGCATAATTATACGGCTGTTCAAATGCCGCTTAATTATCATTAAGATGTCGTATGTCTTGGCCTTTACTATTTTAAATGATTTTTAGCCAGATTTCTTTTAGTGGTGATGAAAATTTCTGTATGAATTATTGCCAGAAATAAGATGAGTCATTTTATAAATTCATCATACGTGATCATTTTAGACAAACAGACTTTTTAGTTTTCATTATGATCAAACTTGTTGTTGACGTCAATAAATGAAATTTTATTAGAATTTTCGAAAAGTTTCCAACTAATATATATTTGCCAAAGTTGTAGTTGTTGTTATTATTACTTTCAGTTTATCATAACAAATTACCACTATATTGGCAAAGTCTGTTATGTATAATAAGAAGTTTGAAATTTTGGCACACGGTCATTTAACAGTTCTAATCAGATTTTTTGCGCGTTTTTTATCGATGCGACAACTACAGAAAAACTGTGGTATCAAAATTGATTGTGATCTTGACACGATTCAATTGATAGTCAAAAAATGAACCTTGCAATTGTCTCTACCTATAATATTGGGCATTCATCGTGGAAACGAGGTCGGGAAAAAATTTAATATTCTTATCTATATATTTAAAGAGTTTACAGATACCTGATCATCAACATGATCCTATTTTGTAAACAGGATTGTAAACAAACTATTGATTCTCTGTCAACAAATCTGTTTGCAAATTGCACAACAACACAATCAATGGAAATAATAAGAGTCTTGCGTCAATGTTCATGTATGTATAAGTACGCTAGGAATTATACCGAAATCTATATTTATATAATTTTATTAATCTTTGAAACCTTGATGATATATCCTGTCATTGGGCAGGATTTTAAGAGGACCGGATCTACGCAAAATTCTTAAGGATACTCTAATGTCCTTTTCCGATTCTCATCCGGTAACAATGACTCAACATCATCATCAAACACCACCGTTATTATTATTATTATCCAAGATTTGTCCAAATGATTACAAAAACTGAATCTTTGTCCATTTTAACAATGATCATTGTTATTGGTATTACAATAAACATACACACACACACACATAGAGAGAGAAACATTGCACAATATTTTCGTCTTGCGTCAGGTCTATGTAGATTGATATTATTACATTGATTATATTGAGCAATGGATACACACACACCTGACAAGGTCAAGACTTGCCTGTTATATTAGATTATTTGAAATAAATTATGTAGTATATCTATAGTTAAATTGTATCTAATATACGTACACTCCTTTATAGAAATCATTTCGGTCATCTATTACCTATAAAGAACAACAAACAATACTTATTAGAACAAAATATGCAACAATTGCTGCACCTGTTTGTTGATCTATTACTTAACTTTAGTTAATTATAATTTTGAAATTGCAAATAGTCAAGTCGATCTTTGGCTGATTGCTACTTTTATGGTACTTTGACAGGTAAAAGGTTTAAACATAAAAGACAATATATATATATACAGCTTGTGTTTGAAGGAAATATTGTGTAAATTTCTGTTTGATTCTACATAAATACGAAATCATTATATGTATAGACTTTACACAATTATTTTTATTATTATTATTATTATTATTATTACGATTCCTGTTTGATCTTTCCTTTTGCCTTCACCACTTATTATTAATAAATTGTCCACATATTTGTACAGCAACGCCTTCAACACCTTCTACTAGAGATGGTTGAGTCACAAAGTACCAGACAACAAGTCCGATAGACAGACAGGACATGTTCGTACAGGTGAGAGATCAGGATTGTTGAACGTTTCTTTTGTCCAAAACAAGCTAGGACAAGATTCCAAATAATACTACTTGTATAGATATATGATGGTTATTTTAATGATTTACAGAGGAGGCAGTTTAACGATTTTTCGTTCAGTTAATGACACCTACGGAATACGATTTTTTTCTCTTCACTAATCTCGAAATTCTCCTTTTTAGAGGCCTCCACCCAAAAGGAAGTAATAGCTACCGAAAAACGTCGTCTCGTAATCTCGTAAGGTGAAGGAGGAAGGTTTGTTGAGTTTTTGTTGACCGGAAGTGTCGAGAAAAGGGCCGAAAGTTAGCAAAAATAACTAACAGTAAAGGATGGGATTGCTGTCACATTTTATATTTTATATTATAATTGAAGCTATCCACTTATGGGTTTGGTTTTTCTCACAATCACTAGATCTGGGGGCTTTATTCTAAGAGCTGGAAGAGAAGGTTTTTTTTCTGGATTTCTACGTCAATCGAGGCGTGCTGACGTTCAGTATAAAGTACTTAATTCCGGTCTTGTTTTTTATAAAGTCTAATTGAATTACTGTCTTGTTTTATTCATTAAATGTTGTAGCTTCTTACGGAAATTTGATATTTCTCAAATAATGACGAATTAACTATGGGATGAGAACTTCAACTAGAACAGATAAATAATGCGGCATATCCTGGAATTGTTTTCAAGTATAACAACAAGTTATTTATCAACAATAATTCGTAATTACACATTAAAATCATTATTAATGTTATTTATTATGCAAAATATGAGAGACGATCACGATGTAAACATTTCCCAGTATTTGTATAATTTCCACATTTCAGACTTGTATTTATCGGTAAAATTTCAGAAATTCTCTGGAAAATTACTCGAGAACGGAAAACGTTATAAGGACAAACCACTTTCGGTTTTTTTGGCTGTTCGTGAGTTCGTGGATCATCTTGAGTCATCTATTAACAATGTAATACGCACGTGTAGTGAATGAACTGTGTAGTTAGTATAATGAACACTAATCAGACTTAATAGTATGCGTATTTAGAAGGGACTCGTGCTTTATTTTGTCATAATTTAAGAATTTGCTCATCTATCTGTTGAGAATTAACATCCTCTTTCTAGCTTGAAGGAATACATGTGTTGGGCGTTAAATCACAAGTCTAATTTAGACAATCTATTCTTAGATATTAGATAATCGTGAAATTCTTGTTATTTTCCCCCGTTTCAAGATAATAAAAATTAATGTAAATATTATTAAATTAATTCAACAATTACAGGCAGGTAGGATACGTATGTAGGTATATTATGAGAAATTAAATTAATGAACATACATATAAAAGTAAATCACTGAAGTAAACGGATGTATCTAATTGGTGTGTTTCGTTTAATTGGCAAGCATAAAATTAAATCATATAAGAATTTCAAATTTTTCCAACAGACTATAAACAAACCATGGCAATGCACTTCCCATCATCAACCTTGGACCTGTGCAGCAAATTGCATAAAATTTCTTTGAAAATAACACTTAACCGAAATTATTTGGGAAAAAATGTGATTAATTAGCAGGATTATTGACTGTTGATTATTTCTATTTTCATCGTTTTTTTCGTGTAGAGACTCTCCTTGAACTTGAGAAAACTTTCAAGTGTTGGCGGTTTTGTTTACATTACGCATTGTAATAATGTTTACGCAAAAATTTTCCACATCAACAAATCGGTAACGAATTTTTTCGGGTTTTTTTGTGTGATTTTTTTTGCCTGCTACGAGCAAAAATCGTTAAATTGTCGTCATTTGATAATGTAGAGAACTCTGAATTACTGGCTAAACTCAACAATTCTAAACTATACCTATAGGTATTAGGAACCGTAAAAACTGATAGTCATTATTTATTAAATAATTTTATCTTATCAGAAAATAAATGAAATATTTACGTATTACATAAACATAAAGATAACAAGATTCGACAATTTCATTGAAATTTACAAGTCAATACCTACTGTTATTAATAGCAATCATAATAATAATAATTATTATTATGAGAATCGATAATTATAGTTTCAATTGTAAATTTTAATTAATTTTAATTAAGATTTGTGTTAAGATTACAATTTTAGAACCAGTATTACTGCATGCAATAAATTCCTCTTGTAATTCTATCATTAAATACAATTTAGTTCCTGGTTATTTTCAAAAACAGGACTAATTTTTATTGGGTTTCAGGATAAATAATCGTTTCGTCCTAAACGAAATCCGATTCTTTCGTATCCACTTCTTAATTATTTTCGTGGAATCTAAGGGCGCTTTCCTATCAAACGAACCTGAATCAATCAGGATCAACCCCCATCTGCCTGGCGAAGAATCGTACAAGTCAGCACGCATAAAGAATGGAATCGGCCACGTATTCATTCACATTGTCTCTACTCGAATCAATCTAGTTCAGGCCATTTGAATGATGATTCAAGCAGCCGATTATTTCATCAGTCTGATTCATAAATCAGTCGCAAAATGACAAATTGAAAAACTAATACTTTTAGTTAAATACGCTAGTGATAAAAGGAAATTAATTCAGTTGGTGTGAAAGGTCTGGTGTCATGAATCTTTGTCCCTCCGATTCGGAATGTTTCTGATTGATTCAGATTCGCTTGATACTGGAGGGGTCTTAGGCGAATCAGAATCAACTCGCATCTGACTGGTGAAGATTTGCACGAGTCAGCACGGTTAAGAAACAATAGAATCTCCCACGTACACATTCAAACTGCCTCAATCCTTCAGTCCATTTGAAGCAGGCAACGATTTCATCTTTCATCAGTCTGATTCACGAATCAACAGCAAAATGACAAATTGAAAAACTAGTATTTTTAGTAAAAACCTGCTCACATGAGTTTCAGTCACTCAGATGCGTTTGAGCTGCACGGAGCCTAAAGGTGCACATACACTTCGTCCTTTCTCTCTCGACAATTAAATAGGAAGCTATCCGTTTTCTCTTGTTTAGAAAGAGAGTCAAAAATTAAGAAAGAATAATCTCTCACAATCAGTGTATATGCACCCTTATAGGAGTGGTGACAGTGTATATTTTGGACCACACATTAATAATCTCAGTTATTTCAGTAATTTTTTTCATGATCCTGAAAGTTTCAGACATAACGACAACAAAAAAAAAAACAGTGATTCAACCATTTACTATTTTACAAAAAAGAAATTCCTCAAGTGGGCTCCGTATTATATAGTCAAGTATATCACACAAGGGTAACGGGGACAATGTAATAAATCACCCCATACGGAATTTCGTATTCTCAATATTTGACTTGTAAGAAGGGGGTCTAGTATTGTTATAATAGGAAATAATGGTCCATGAACTTGTTGTATCCATGCAGAGAGTTTTCTGTATTATTGCAAGTCGTTGAAGTCTTTTTTTTCGTTCTTTGTCGTTGTTACTGTTCAGAAATTACTCCAGGGGTCTGGGAATATTCTCTCTCTATGTATACCACTTCTTTATATTGTATTTAATTATAATTGGTAATTAAATCAGTAGAGATTTACAAATTTGGTAAACAGATTTGTTATTTATATCGCGTATCCCAACTAAAAGGACCCCCGCTTAGAGATCTTTTCATCTACAGAGACAATATTAGTGTCTTGAATTTGCAGCTTTCCTTCCACTTAACTACTGAAATAGGTGTCAACTGTTTAAAATTGATACTCCGGCTTCTGTTTACATAAAAACAGGATATCATGGTGGGCCACTTTGATTCGGACACCCGGTATATTTAAACGAATTCTAGAAAAAATAGGAATAATTTTTGTTACGTAAATCTGCCAACAGTTGACATTCTTGAAAAGTGATTCAATTTGTTTATTGAGACGAAAAATACGGCGTAATATACACGATTTTTATATCTATTTCTGTGTACTATTGACAAGAACTTTGTAGCGCCAAAAAACAAAATCGACGCATTCACGGATGAAACAATGTATGAATTGTTAACCAATTGAAAGGAAAGAGTCAATGATAATGACCTACAACTTGTTTCGGCATCTCCACAATATAGGTTCAAGGACAGAACAACAAATAGCACATCTATTTAGCACTTTTTAGCACTCTCCTACTTGTACCTACAATGCTACACAAGTGTTGTGTGTTGCAATAACTATTGCGTTTCTACCGATTCCATTCTTTGTCCACAGTTGACAATTGAAAATATTGATTTCTCATCAGTCGTCGATGATGAAAATGATCTCTCCTCCCCCAGTTAAACACTTCTGTTCTATAAAGTAAATACATTATTATTACACAACTGTATATGGTGATAATGTTTATTGGCAACTTATTCGATGTAGTTTGCACCTGTTACTAGTTTTTTTCGCAAAGTTTCCAATTCATTGCTGTGCTGCTCCAGTTTTTAGACACAAGGTTGAGGGGACAATAATAATAAAACGAATGGTTTCAATAATGATTTTTCTTTTATTTAATGAACAACAGCATAGACCAACGATGATTTTTTTCTTATTTTTTTCCTCACAAAAAAATATGCGAAGCTATGTACAAAATTTACATAGACTACAAATCTAGAACCTTATTATAATTGTAGGAATCGAAAAAATAAAATAAAAACAAAAATAATTAATATGTACACAGTCAGTCCCACAGAAGAAAAAAAAATAGTACATGTCGATAGTCGAAATTTGATACAAAAAAATCATCAAATTTCGACCGAGATCACATAGCAATCGTTACGTACTTTTTCTTTTTTTTTATACATATTTAGATTATAGCATCACGATACGAACATAGTATACATACTTCTAATTACTGTCCTCTCTAAAGCACAACAAATTGCAACCCTTAATTCCTCTCGATCTCTCTCTATACATTTTTTTTTTTTGAATCACATGCAGTTTCTACAAATTACTATTCTTATTATTTCAGTACAGGATACAATAATATAGAATATAATCACGATTTTCACAATACAATATTATGGTTTTTGTTTGAGCAAAACTAACAATAAGCTAAATTGCACAATTGGTCATCTTGTAAAATACCACACAAAACAATAGCTGACAAAAGAATTAATCAATCAATTAATTAATCAATTAATTAGAAAACTGCTCAATCAGTCTTTTTATAAATATAATCACTAAAAAAAAAAGAAAACAGATCGTGATGCTTTTTTCTCTTTGAAAATTCAGTCCATACCACTCGCATAACATGAGATTGTTTTTTTTTTTAAGAACTACTTTGTAATATCAAGAAATGTAATAATAATTGGATGACAATTGTTAGCGAAAATATTGCATTGGAACCATCATATAAAGATATAAAAAAAACAGTTAACAAAGAAGAAGGAAAGATTTATAAATAAATTAAAAGAAAAAATGATTCCAAAACAACATCGCGAATTTGGAAAAGAAACCCGTCTAACAGAACGAAAAAAATCGACAAATAAAACAAAAACCTAATAACAACAAAATTATATACATATGCATTTTATATTAATATTATAAAATAAAGAAACGAATGGCGCTTTTTTTTTAATTAATAATAATCTATCATAGAAACACAGCACAAACTTGCACGTTTACAATTGAAAAAAACCTCCTGCTTTTTGCTTGATTTACTTTTAAAAACAATAATTTTTTTCTAATCATCATATAAACTGCACTCGGGTACTAATTGGTCGCACGCTCTCGACGTCCATTCTCTATCTTCTTTAGATAACCATGGATGATATAAAATATCTTCAGATGTAATCCGTTCTGAGGGTTCACGACGTAACAATGAACGAATTAAACATCTTGCTCGTGATGAAAGACAATCGGGAATCACAAAATGACCACGGGAGATTTTGGCGAACAGTGATGCATGTTCGGAATCGTTGAACGGATATCTGCAACAATAGAAAAATGTTATTAATTTTATTAATATATTATAGAACGGTTGAATATATTTTAGTAGTACTAGTAATAATAATGGGGATTTTACTTCAACACGTGCAATTGGACACCTGTGTAACTTTGGATGATACCACACCACACAACAACAATGGTAGGAAATAGGTATATTTTCCTTCATTTCTATTATAAAAGCAATGAACTTATTGCACAATTGCCGCAATGTCGTTGATGTCAACTCTATACAGCTTGTATTGTTTATGAAATATTGTAGGAACAGGTGTGGTTTTTCAACCAACAACATTACAATATTGAAATGCAATCTAATACTGTGTTTGATAATACATAATACAGACTCTATTGTTCAAGAGAATAGATAAATGACGAAAAGTTGTTAAAGAACAACAACAGGAAATGTGTAGAAAGATCGTAAACGGAAATGTTGAAATACTGATTACTTTTTCCAATATTTTGACACAATTGACTAGTTAAAGAAAAGTAAAGAGTCTCTTTTTTTATCAGGTTATTGGCCAAAAAACTCTAGCCAGTGTATATCCGGTTGCTAAATCTCTTCTTTTGGCTGGTAAAAGAAAAAAACCGTGTAAACTATAGAAGCAAGTTCAAGGTCTGATTAATACCAAATTGAATGCAATCTCCCGACCGTGACTAAATAAAGAAAAAATCACAGCAACTATAACACGGACTAGTTAGATTAATCGGACCGTAACACTTCCAAAATTGTTCAAATAAACTATTTGTTGAAATTGTCGCGAAGAAGAAATAAAGACAGACAACACCACATTAACTGAATTCTTGTTCCTTTTATAACCATTGTGGGTTGATAGCAATTGAAGCGTCATATGGCGAACGATAAGACATCATCAACCCCCTTAATATAATAACAACACACAAACAAAAGCAACTGTTGAACGGTCAAGAAGAGACAGCATATTCATGTGGTGTTCACCTGTATTATTTGTAATCGACATATGGTGGATCCGTTACGCATCATAGCTTGGGAAATAATGAAGAAATAAGAAAATAACGTTTATTTCCCTCTAGTATACATTGAGGGGTGGCAAATGGCAAAATTTCGAAAATTTTATTATACCGGAAGTGTTTTCTGCACGATCTTTATCATTAAATCTTGATAATATCGCCAACAAAAATTCGTTATTCTACCAAATCGAAGAAGAGAAAATTTTTGACTTGAAATACCTACACGTACTCGTAAATAATAAAACATTAAAAAAACACCTGCCATCAATTCATCTCATTTTTTTGGGCTTTTATTTATTTATTTTTTACCCCCATGTTGTAATGCTACCGTAATAGGGGACAGGTGAGAATTGTTCTAATATTTCATAATCTTTTAACATCTTCTATGATTCTCAAAAGGGTGGTTGGTTGGTGGCATTTAAAGGAGCAGGTGAATTTCATTCGACCACCTCTTGTTATAAAATAACTTATCCTTTTGTATGAACGAAAAAAAAACAGATAACAAGCACACACACACCACCCTTATACATGCAGTGCGTTGTTCTACAGGTAATAATATGCAGTTCTTATATACCTGGACCCTAGAGGTTTTTGGACGGCAGGTGCAGATTTTTAAGGGTTTATCGTGATGTGCCGCATTAATTAAACCACTGGAGCAGGTGGTTGATACAAGACAGATTCTATCCCCAATTAATATTATTGTTTAAAATGTACAAGATTTTCTTTTTTTAATTTTATTATATTATATTAATATTATCAACAAAAAAAAACCTTACCTTCCGACTAGCATTGTGTAAAGGATAACGCCCAATGACCACATATCGGCTGCTTTTCCTGAATAATGTGCGCCGGCTTTGAGAATTTCCGGGCTCACGTAAGCAGGACATCCTCTTTTATCATGCAGCCAGTCAGTTTCCGGTTCTTCTAAAACTACAGCGTCTTCTAGTGATTCTAATTTCAATTCCGTCCTGTAAATAATAAAGGAAATTATTATTTTAGATTAATAAAAGTAGTGTAAGACGCAACAACAACAACAGGAGATAAATAAATGGGAATCTTGTAGATGATGTTGTAATATACATTTAAGATTAGTCTAATAAAACAGATACAGAGAAATGTGGGCCGGGTATTAGTCTAAATTTTATTGCAAATTCTCTAACAAATTAAACAATCATCGTTACATATGTACATAAAATTGTGTGTACAAAAAGGTTCCGCAATTTGAGTGTCGAAAGCACTGAACACGTTATAACGTCATCGAAATGTTTTAACAAAAAACGTTGGGCAAGTGTTCTTTTGCAATACAAACTATAATACATACACTACAACAGATGGAAACATATGGAATTTTATCATTTTATGAATTCTTTTAGATTTATTGAAAGACATGATATGCATTAATGATTCAACAGAAATTATTAGACAAAAAATAACAAGACTCTTCTTTTTTTTACACTGGAAATGTTCCAAATTAAGACCTAAAATTGCACAATTCTTTCCGGGGCCTTTGGCACCAGTGCCCGTTCAACGAACCCAATTGGCAGAGAAAGCGAAGAAGAAGGTGGCCGGAGACCTACAATGAAAGTGTCATTTCTCCACATTGCAGCAATATCTCTATCGCAATACCTATTATATGTGAAATGTTGTTACCCTTTACTCACAACAAAATCCCATTTTAAGCCGTACTATCGAAGGCAGACACTTGCAAAATCTTACTTAAGAATATGACGGTACAGACAAAAAATTATAGACATTTCTTCACTTGGAAATATTTGGCCATATTAACAACGCCTCACGGATGATGCTAATGATAAGAGTAATAATACCTAATAATAATGATAATGACTAGACTGGCGTGGTAATTGTCCCAGGACTCGAAGCATAAAATGTGCAATTTCTGGAGCTATACTCCTTCAAAATTGTTTATTCTACCGTGAGACATATTGTGCTGCTGTTGTTACAGCTTTGTTGTTGTTGCTGCTGTTATTGTTGAGGTCAATAAAACTCCATTTCGTTGTTCAAGTAAAACTAAAAGAACGGGACAACGAGCTACTTTTTTCATGGCAACAACACAAGAGATTTTGTTGCAAAACTAGTTTTTTGCACCTGTGGGTCATGGTACGAAATTTATATCGAAGAAGAGTAGGAACTACAAGAATTTTTATGTTGTTACTACCTCTGCGAATCACGGTCATCAACAGCAGCATCATCATCATCATTATTTTTGCCTGTGTCGTCTCTTGACTCAGAACATTCAATGCATCAAAATGGTAGAGGAGCAACAAATTAGGACTGTGTGAGTGTGTGTAATGTGCAGAAAACCGGTCCAACAACAAAATGGAATAAAATCCAATTTCGGAGGACGCCTGCATCATCATCATTATCATCATCATGATCCTGACTTGTAGGATTAACACACAACAGAAATTTTTAAAAACAAAAGATCTTCAAGGCGTAAAACTATTCAACTTCAATTAAACAGAATCATGCTCTGATATGAGAAATGAGGTGCAATCATGACTAATCCAATATACGAAATTGAATGTAAATTGTTTCCACCCACAGATTCTCTCTTTATATGATGCACAAATATAGTACGTACATCCCATATAATTTGTTGTCCAAAGCAAACTGGAATAATATTATTAATAATACAAGTATGCTAATAGATCTTCTCTCCGTACATTCAATTAAGATTCGCAAGTACGTGAGTTAATTAAGAATTCAAAAAACCATAGATGACTAATGGAAGAAACGAAGAGAATTGATTTAAGTTTGTACTACCTACAGTTTACTAAAAAGCAAAAAAACAAAAAAAGCGCCATGACAAAGAACTTTACCCATGAAGAACTCAAATGCTAATATTAATGTTGTATAGAAGACAAAGATTTTATGCATACACTTCCGTCATTCTATTTCAAATATCATCAAAAGAGTCTTTGAAGTGCAAAGAGGATAAAGACTTGCAGTTAACTCCTTCAAGTTGAATGTTATGATGAAGAGACATTGTATCGCAATTAATAAAAGATGAATACTTATCAATATTTCTTTTTGTTGGATCGTTCAATAAGTAGGTAGTAGGATTTAGACATCTGTGAGATTAATCATTTTTTTATCGTGTAGTTTTAATAACTGACTCTGAAGAGAGGTCACTGTACTGATGGAATTTCGGAACAAATTATAAAATGAATTGAGAAATCCTGGCGATAGGAAGGAGACAGTCGTATAAATTATTGGCCAATTGGTTGATGATGATGATGATGATGTGCTACTACTATTACTTGTCTAGAAAGCTTACAAATTCTCATTTTTTTTCTCTTAATTTACACAAACATGACCCTAACTTTTAGAACAAGGAAGATTGTGGCGGTTCCTGTTTATACATATTTGCTCAATGATTCTTCACACGAGATTAGCAAGGTTCATTTAAATTAATTATGTTACTAACGGGAACAAATGAAGCAATCCAATCGTTGTTTGTGTTAAAAGTTATACATACATACATATATGAAAAATATGTATATGTATGTGCGTGTTTCTGTCTTTTAAATACATTATTAGCTGAGAGCACGGTGTGCTGAGAGAGATACCGGGAAGGAGTTAGAGAATGTGTGTTACAAATATAACGCTATTGCAATACATATTATACACGGGTTTTGTGTCAACGAACCCAACACAACTTTCAGTCCACAACAACAGCACAGAGAACATTTCACACATTTCTTTTTGCGTTGCGCCATCATCGTCGGCGAACTTTCTTTGACTTGGCAAATGTAGTCCACCATTCAATAAATTCAGCTCCGGCTTTTATACTGTTAGACGCGAACCGAACGGCGAACCAACCAAAACAGTAAATATTTACACACAAGAGACGGCGACACAACACATACGCATATGCATACAGAAATCTTGATGAGGTCGTGACCTAACAGGATCTACCTATCTACCTACATCCTGAAAGCTTATTATTGATAACAATTAAATTTTACAAAATAATTGATTGAGAGAAAAGAGCAAAAAAAACTTTCAAAATGTGTCGCCATCAATTGGTATTTTCCCGTATTGCTACATATAAAGAATGTTTTATTTTGATCGCTCGATTGCATCGTGTGCACATTACGACAGCCAAAAGGGTTGGGCAATATAGTAGAGAGATATACCTATAGTAGCTATTATATTGGCAAAAGACAAAAGAGAGCTGCAGGCCAAAATTACTTGTTAAAATATACATACAGGAGTGTCCATTACGACATTATCTGTTTCACAAAACATCCCTAAAACTATTTCAATCCGCCTACATTAAATAATGTCTGATAATTTATAGAAAATACAAACAACTACTACCGCCCTTCCTGTTGTGTTGCAATTTTATTTCTAATCTTCTTGAAACTGTTTATTAAGATCACTGACCGAGAGAGGATAAGTACGTGCACAATTTTATCTCGAACGCGAAATCTCGAAAAGAACTCTAGAATACATAGACAAAGTGAGAGAGAGAGAGAGCTAAATGCGGAAATTGGCTAAAGGGATAATGATAGTTGCACTTGTTTATAAGAGAAGCCATTTAAATGTAGGAGTGTTTTCTGACAGTTTCAATTTAACCATACTGATTTGTTGTTAATAATAAATAAATTTTGCAAAGATTTCCGGATTGTGGTGGTGGTAGTGGGTGATCTTTCAACAACAATAAAATCCAATGGAGACGAGACGTCTCTTGGCTAGGATCCGGACCACGATGACAGACTAGAAGTTATGCAGACCATACGCCAGGTCATTACCTGACGCCCGGTCTAAGATTATCCTTATTGGCAAGCTAGATGGATGACAGAGGCAACAACGACGACGACGAAAGGGCTCCTCTATGTGAGTCATTATAAAAGCATTACTAACGGGTCTAGTCACGATTATGGGGGACCGTCGACAACGACGACAAAAAAACAGTTACACGCTTTTCTGATTCACAAAATGTTATCAAAAGATAAGCAATTTTAGTTTTTGTAATGTGATTTAACAAAAAAAAATTTCATCATCATCCAGATGTAGGTATATAACATGCAATTGTCTTTTGTTGTTATTATTATGTAAGGTGCAATTCTTTGTAAAGTAAACAGGAAAAAATAGGAAATCTTTGTTGCATGAATGATTTCGAATTATGTTTGGAAAAATTAATAATTGCAATTCTGGGATGTTGTGAGAGATTTTTTTTTTTTAAATCTATTGGCCTACAGTAAAACTGAGTGAAATCAATATTTATTTTAATGTTCTAATTTGTGTAAAATTGAAATACTGCAGTAATAAACTACGTAATAGATTACAATCGTTATTAAGATAGCAATTTCTCTAATATTAATTCATTGCAATAGTGCACAATTACAGTACAAATTGCGAAGTAAAGTTGACTTACTTAAGATAAGCAACACCCAATTCGAAACTGAGGAACTTAATGCGATATTACTAAACTTTAATAAATGTGCTGTTGAGCAATGGCACAGTTACGTTGTGTACATACATACTCTACATGTATGTATGTATGCAAGTGAACATATATTTTTTTTTGCAAAATTTACAGGTGCAACAGCCGATTTAAAAGAGTGCAATGCACGATTATATACATACATATAGAAACAAGACTTTACTACATACACACTGATTTTGAAATATCGGTCAAATAAAATTTTATACCTATATTGTATGTATGTATTAGTGAAACGTGAGTGGACCCGTGCATTGATAACATTGTTCTGTTATCACAATTATAAATGAATCTATTTTTAATGTTGGTCGATTTGTGTGGGTGGGTGGAAACCTCAATAATGTTGTCGAAATCTTAAATCGTCATTTTTATGACGCAAGGTCTTTAACCCTGTTTTTTTTCAATTCAATTCAATTCAATTCAATTATTTATTGTTGCTATGACCATCCACAATTATCAGAAATAAGTACTTTTTTTCAAAAAACCTTGATCTTCTGATATTTTATATTAATCTGTTTCTATTTTGGATATTGTGACAGGGCCAAACATTCAAAAACTAACTTTGACACAAATCTGGGTAGTTTTAATTTAGAAAAATTGTGAAAAGAACGAACCACAAATAACCTTAATGCTAGAGAAGTGTTTTGTAGGAAAGAAGGCCAAGAATACAACAAAATGCAAGTTGGTTCACACGCAACTGGGTTAAGGACCAGGCAAGGTTTCACATTGAAAGTTGCGCTGCTGTTGCTGCTGCTGCACGTCCAACATCGATCGCCGGAAACAATTTTTATACTTAATAGCGAAAAACGTTTAATATGTCAGAGAAAAAGACGCCAACAAATACCGGAGTTCCGATATCTTGTATTGATTTGTTGAAACAATTCTATCATATTGCAACAATAAGGACCATGTCCCAAATTTACAAAGACACACAACACACGTAACCTATTGAATCTTGCAGATGATGCAAGAGAAATTTATTAGATGCTAGCCTATGGTTTGGCCCATATCCTGCGACAAGTTCAAGTACAGGATCAGAGAGAAATTCTGAGCAGTCACACACGTACACAAGATATGGTCGATTGACCAAATAATAGTAACCACACCTGTGTGCACTCCTTAATTTAAATTACGACCACAAAAAAAAGAATTAAAGCTTTGACACATTTATCTTGGTAATTAATAGAAACATTCAAGGAAATGACCAAATTTCAACGAATAGTTCGATTAGATAAAAATAACAAAATAAGTCTTGCCTGAATTAAAAAAAAAAAAAATACATGTTCAATTATGTTTCCACATACAGCAAAATTGCAAACGATCACATTGTGTTGAGTTCGCAGCATAAAAGGCCTCAAATTACAGGGTTCCGGTTCATTTTGGAGCGTGCAGACGCGTGGCAGATGTTTGAATTCAATTCTCAACACATACAATAAAATGAAGAAAAAAATCCCGATATTACTCGACATATAAATTGTTAAAAGACGAAGGATACAGAGAAACTACTCTACACATACACACACACAGGGACAAAAAGGATGATGGTGTGTACACTTTTAAAAAGGTCAGGTAAAAATCCAGAGCAGATGCTCAATAGGGAACAGGAAACATATGTGTGTAGATTATTAATGTTGATTAGACATCAATTCTAAAACAAAAAAATCTAAGAAATTTTTAGGGTTGAAGAGACCAGAGAGGAGGGAAGTCATTAAAAACCAACCCCAATCAATCTTAAAATCTCTTTCTTTGGGTTGTTGTTTTTGGGATTCAACTTTAAACTTAAAAATTTTACACAACAGATGGGTAAAAGCTGTCGTGTTTCTATTGTTCTTATATACAGTAGACCTGTTTTCTCATTATTCTATGGTCGATATTTATACAATCCACACACACCATTGGCAGGATATTTTACCATCTGCACATACATATCAAAGAGACACATCGATCCTACAAAAGCTGAAGCAAGATCGAATCTTTTGTGCAATAAAGGACTTTTGTAGGTGTATACAAATACACATCGAACACCTGGCATCTTAAACTAAACAAAAATATTCGATGCAGGATGATTTATAGAGCTTCAAACTGGATGGTGGAGCTTTGAAGTTTTGGTAAGGCACGCGTATCCTGATCATTCTTTGTTTCTTTCATTAATTTTTTTTTCGCTTCTTTGTTGTTTTGAATGAAACAACAACACAACAACAGCACATCAAGAACCTAAACACTGGCCAATTCATAAATGACGACACAATATAAATTGAATAATGGCTATAGCAACATTTTTGATGCAACATTATATTTCAACATAAAAGTCTGACGCAAAGCCCGGTTGTTTCATTCTCTGTCAGATCAATTCTGATTGGCACATATGCAGAGGAGGCTTATTTGAGTTCTAATTAGCGAAACAAATTCTGCCTGGATTATTACACGCCCTGTTTTTTTGAAATTCCCCTAAATTCAAAAGAAAGCTTTTCTAGGATTTTTTTGTGGTCTAAATTGAAAGAAACAAGATCACACCCTATCACCATTTACATTAATTTGCATATTACAATTAAAATCTATAATAAAATCGGCTCAATAGCGCCATGTCTATTTTAAAATTGTAATTTTCGTAGACGACCTTCTCGAGCCAAGGCTTTCGCAATAATTTGCGTATTACAACATACGATACATATTTACTGTCGTATCGTTACTTCAAAATCAAACAATTATTTCATTTAGATAGGTAGGTAGGTTGGTGGGTATTTGTAAAAATTAACACAGACGATGAAATTTTGTTTATTTGCAATAGTTGTAGACTTTGAGGTTCTTTTTTTTAAAATAAATTTCAAATGAAACTTTGCCAAAAAATGTTTACGATATCCTTTTTAAAAAAATATATATTGCACATATCCACACAAAGGATTCAGCATACTATATGTTAAGGATTCCGTCATATCCTGTTTCTAAAATCAGCAATCATTTTGTACCATAATAGAACAGACAGTCAAAAAAAAAAGTATTCCAATAGAGTGGGCCACACACACACATATTTATAAACACAACAAATTTTTAGCCAGATTATGATCATTTAACATGAAACTATTTTTTAAAAGCTTTTTTGTGCTATGTTGTCTAGTCTACACGATACAAAAAAAAATATCCGGTTATTTGAAAGCTTCCGCATTTCTATACATTAATGAAACACAATTCTAACAGGATTTCTAGTAAATTTTCTTTAGTTGTTGAAGATCGGTCATTAAGATATTAGGAGAGAAAAAACCCGTTTCTTCAATGGAGAATATAAATTTTCTTTCAATTTATATTAGCTGATTCTATTGCATCAACAAACAAGTGTTTTGTTGCAATATAAAAATTACTAAACGGAAAACCATCTTATATTTTATATTACTAACTATATCTATCTTTATTTGTAGATTTATTACACGAATATGTGATGAAATGTAGCAACAACCACAACAACACTGCCCAATAAAAGATGATACACCATTACAAATCGGTCTGATTTTGTAAAAAAAAAACTATTGAAAAACCATGGCCCAAATTACGAAACAAATAACTAATTAAACAGCTTTAAATCAAAATTGATTATTGATAATTAATAAATTCGAAATCATTTTAGTGGAGGATGATGTTGATGATGATGATGACACCATTGATGATGATATTGAGACACAAAACGCCTCTGCAAGTACATTGGCGATAATAATAATAATAATAATAATAATAACAAGGCCAGAATTCTTGCGTAAACCACAAAAACTGGGTGATTTCCTCTATTTAATTTTCGCAATTTTCCCAAAACAAACACGGCCATATTTACAATAATGACAAATTAAAAGGTCAATAATATATGTACAGTCAAAACATTCAAATACCATACAACATACATTATGCATGCATTACGTAAATGTTTTCAATTTTCAACTGAAAAAAACTTGATTGATAAAACGATAAACTGATAATGAAGATAAATATTTGTCAAGATTCTCTAGCAGGAAATCGACGTATGTATATGGAAATTTATATTAGAAATCAATTTGATATAATCGATAGGTGTTATCGTAATCCACGTGTTGATCGTTACAGTTAGTGATCTTTCTAGATAGAGGTATTACTTCAGGACCTACATTAAAACCTGAAAACAAACAGGTATGTGAAATGTTATCATTTCATTATCCGATAATGTTATTTGTTTTATACTCACAAAAAAATGATGAATCGCAAAACTATGTTGGGCCAAATGTGAGCTAATACTTCAACACAACCTCATTTAGAAATTGAGCAATTATGTATGTTATATTTATCTCGTACAGTTGCAATAACAAAATTTAACGATTTTACGAGAAATTATATATTAATATCCATTGTGTATACTACATACACATACCAGGAACAGGATATGAAACATTAACTCTCTTTCTCTCGCACTCTTGATATGATAATAAAATTCAGAAAAATTTTCAACCAAAATTTAGCACGCTTTCAAATCGTGACTTTTACACAACAACAATGGTTAATATTAATTGATAACCCTCTGCTGTTGTTGTAGTAAAATGGTCGTTTTGTATGCATATATTAGTTGGCAAGATTCCAAGATGAACACTATCAGGTCATGGGTCAACTGTAAAGAAGAAACCCATCTCTTTTCGTCTCAAGTCTTGGTCTGTCTATGTATAATAAAAAGAAACACAAATCCAGAATGGTTTATAGGACGACTTATGATGATGTTGGTTGTGAAAAATTCCCAAGTGGTGGGTTTTTCTTGTTGTTTCCTTTTTGTTTTTTTCTAGAAGAGGAAATAATGGAATCGCAAAGACCGGAAGAATTAGATTGGACGACCTTGTTAGTCACATGACATTGACTATCATATATTGTTGCTTTTTTTTCTGTAATCTAACCGGATAGCACGCGTTCAATATACAACACCATATTAAGTTATTTCCGCTTCATTTACACAACACAACAACTCTATCATCAACACAAAACAGATCTAACAACTATCAATAACCACCTACTCTACAAATTCAATCTGTCTCTTTGTTTAGAGTTGTGTCTGGCGAGTTTTTAGAACAAAAGGAAGGATTACTGAAAGTATGTTAAAAAAAAAGTTTTTTTCGCAAGTCACTTGCCAACATTTGTTAATACATATATCTCAGCCAAAATAACATACCTACTATAAAGCCTTTATAAATGTGCTAAATTTTTCTATTTCTTTTTTTTTTTTCGTTAATTCGCAATAATTTCTGGAGTGGCGAAAAATGCCACGACCTATTTTAACACTAAATTTAGCTACACGTCCCTCATAATTAAAACCCTACTATACTTTGACGTCAATCGAGACACTTCCGGTTGACATAGAAAATTTCACACTGCTTGACCTCCTATAGCTTGAAACCAGGCTTGTATCAGATAAAATACAAATTTGATCAACACCTTTTTTGCAATTTAAACTATTACACGAATACTGTCATAAGATAGACACAAGGTATTGTTGTTTTTTTTTCGAATAGAAAAAAAAAGAGGTCGAGTTCATGATATTTCGCAACATGACTATCAGTTTCCTGTACAATAACCGATGTTGAACCCAAAAAAAATATATAAACACCTCCTCAGGTAGAAAAATCGACTGTATTTCCGGAATATTGGAGCACGGGGTGAGGGCGGAATTGGTATTGGATAATAAGAAGAAACCCAAACCGATAATACACAATAGATCTGCATCCGTTCTGTGTCTAAAAACAGCTGCATATCTTTAAACACGAATTTTTGTCGTCTTTTCAACCAAAAAAAAAAGGAGGAGGATCGATGGAATTTCCTGTACAATCCCTTTTGCAATATATTTATAGAAAAAATAGGCATTTCGGCGTGAACATTTCGTATAATAGTAATATTACACTGTATTGCCACACCCGCTGCCGCCTTCTAAGTTCTCCAAACTATAGAATGTAACAAAGTATTAATAGATTACCGACATTCAAAGTCTCTCTACAAATGCGATGAAGTAATCGTTGTAGTATAAACGGGACAACTGAGAGAGGTTCAAACTCTTTGGTTGCCCAATCCTTCTAAGTTCTTGGTCTCTATCTTGTTTCTTTATGTAACGAAATAAGCAACAACAAGAAAACGACACGTGTAAAGTGCCGCTTTCAAACGAAACGATTCATTACAAATTGCTAAACACATAATATAGACACACCATCACAATTATCATGTTACAAGTAGCTATTTCTCATTGAATATCGTATGGATTGTCTTTTCATTTATTGTGGGAAAATCTAAGAAATTAACACAATTTCTCAATATTCGAAAATCATCGTCGTTTTCCTATTACAACAGGATGTTATTTATACGAGATTTATTGATTGAAATCTCCAAAGAAACGAACAAACTAAATTTCCATTTCCGGCCCAAACTTTACAACATCAACAACAATCGATTTATCAATAGAGGATGAGGGGGAAACAACAAGTAAAATATAAAAAAACTTACCTTTGAGGATCTGCAAATACGAATTTCCTTAATTTTAAATCCCTTAAAACAATACCATTCTGATGACAGACTTGTACAGTTTCAGCAATTTGTCTAAATAATCGTTTAGCTTCTGATTCACGTAGACGTTTCCTTGATCTTACATATGAATGTAAATCACCATGGGCCTTCGGATAAACTAAATACAGGTAACGATTACCGACAACGACCTCGTGCAACGAGGATACACGCGGGTGCGAATCCAAACGGTAATGAGCCGAAACCAAAGAATGACTGTCCTTCGACACAATCTGAAAAGAAAATGAACAAAAAAATAAATATACACATAATATAATTAAAAGGAAAAAGTTGTAAAAGGTCAATTCCATTCAAAAAAAAACACAACTGTACAATAAAAGGGCAGGACCTTTTCTCGAGGACAGACAGCGAGAAAGAGAGAGAGAAAACTACTACTCTAGAGGTCAGAAAGCTTTTTGTGAATCGATTCAATAAACTTTTTTCCAATAGTAAAGTAGTGGAGATCCGTCTAGGACAAACCGTATCTAATTGCTTTCGAAAATTTATAGTGATGGCACTTTATGGAACTTCTGACACTTCGTTTACGACCTTTGTCAGACCGATAAAGTTTAGAAATAAATTATCGTCCTGTCAATTTTTTTTTCGATTTTTCGAAATAACCACGGACTTTGATTCGTATGAAATTAAAGTAAACAAATATACAGAAACAACAATATGAAGAAATAGTTTGTTGTTGTAGTGGTGGTGTTTATGTGTCTGTACTGTACACAGACCCATACACACACACACAAATTATAATTTCATTCAAAAAATCTTTAGAATTTCTTCCACACTTAACGCTTTTTGCATATTAATTATCTAAATGCACTTGTGTCACAGTCTGAATTTCAATTATCCTTGACAATATATTGAGGAATCCAGGAGCGGCACTATATTCTACTAATATTATTATATCCAGTCGTTTTTCTTTTTTTGCTTTTCAAATTATTATTGAGGCCATTCTAGTTGTCGCAAATATTTACAAATCTTATCTTTCAACCAGTCTGTTGTATAGTATAATATGGTGTCTCTCTGTGCCGCAAGCATCCCATTATCCTGATATCTCACAATATGTATTTATATTGGTTGCAACAAGAATATTGCACATTTTATATCGTAATAATTCATAAGCAACCGCGCGACTATTTACAAATGTATGATTTGGTAATTCGTTTATAACCAACTGGCCAACCTTGTTGTGTTGTTGGCGTTTATTAATTCTTGAAACTGGATTGTTGAAAATTGAACTGTGGCGATAATACAATATCGAGTTGAAGTCAAAGAAGAAACAAAAAAAAAGAAGTTCAAGAATTCATCATCAAGACTAAGACTGTTGGTCTTGTTGGCTGGATGGGACACACACAACACAAAGACCTTTTAAAACGTCAGCATGAAATTTATGCAATTCCGATCTGGCCTTCGACCACTTTTTATTTTTTCTTGTCTCTCCTTCTCTGTGTAGTATTTTCAAATATGTACAGAAGAGAATCCAATTGGAGTTTTATGCACAGAAAATACTATAAAAGAGCTTGTTATATAGTTTAATATCACTCGGTTAAAGCTCGTACAAGTTTATTATTATACCATTTATGGTCAATTATAATTGTTACATATAAGATATATCCATAACTAGTTAAACAATCATATATATATATAAGAGATAATTTTCAAATTTTAATTAGCCATTTGTTTAATTTTTCGTTCTATACATGAACATTTTACCTTGTAGAGAACTTCTCTTACATCACATACATTTCTATTGAGTAATTGACTTTATAAAACGAATTGCCATTATTAATGTGCATATTTAATAACGTTTCTATGTCAGGGCCTTTACGCAAAAAAAATTAATAATAATAATCTAAATCAAAATCCTTGCACATTTTCCCACAAATCAATAATCGATCCATCAATTTCATATCATCATCAATCATTTAAAAACCCTCTATTGTTGATTTTAACAGGGGAGAAAAATGAAAAAAAATAAAAATTAGAAGCAACATACTGTGCAAATTTCTTGAATTCGTGTTAACTGTTAATGTTAATTCAATCACGTATTTATCTGGCATTTATACAACTCGTTATATATATTTTTTTGAAACAATTAAACATCAACATTAAGGCCATACATTGTAATAATCGTAACTGTGGCTTATCAAAAGCTTCAAGTCCTATATGCTAATAATAAAAATTATTGTTTAATTTATGCCGAAAATTGGATTAAACACAAAAAAATATATAACAATGTTGAAAAAATGCATAACTTGGACAAATATTTTTTGATAAAAAAAAAATAAGTATTACGATACTTATATCAACACAAAATTACTTTTTTGCAAACATAAAATTTTTGCATATTTATTTTAACGAAAAATCCAATGATTTTTTCGTTCATAGAAACAATAGCTTATTAACTTTGTTTTAATGATAGCCTTGACGAATCATCGAAAGATAAAAAAAATACATACAAAATTTGCACAGATTTTGATCTTTTCTATATCCGTTGACGACAAAAGTACGATGATTTGATCACGTCGCTAATTATTTTTTTTTTGACAATAATATCAACGGGGGAAAAACTTGCATCTTTATGGATAAGATGGAATCATAATTATGAAAAGTGCAACGTCAGACAACTACCATCAAAGGCATATCTAATTACGGAAGTGCAATTTCACAATTGCACCGACTCTATATAATACCTCTAATAATACAACTTTTTTTCCTTATTACCATTATTATTATTATTAAAATTGAAATAAACATCCGCGTTCTTTGTGTGTGTATATTATGTAGATATTGTGTACGTAGTGTTTTTTTTTGTTATTAATAAACGAATAATTTTAAAAAATGTTTATATTTTACGAGTCGAGTTAGTCGACCTTCAGAAAAATTTCAACACTTGAAAGGTGATGTGTTTAGCGCGGACGCACGTGTACTTTCAAAGCATTTTACGTCAAAAAAGTTGACTCTTCTTCTTTTGAATCAATTTAAAGTTTAAAAAGAAAAAAGGGAAATTTTAAAATCAACCCTCGTCGTGATTTGTGCAAAATTCAATATCGGGGACTGGGTGTCAAGGTCAATTTTGTACTACTAGTACCAGGTGCGTCAACAACCCCCATTTGTTGTTGTTATTATTGTCGATCCTGGGGTGTTTTACCTGGAATCACGATCAAATAATAGAACTCCAAATCTTTCTAATATTATAGAAGTGAATAATTTAAAAAGTGAGAGAGAGAGAGAGAATTCTGTTTGGCTAGTTTTGTCCTAGACAATCTATTTCTTGAATGCAAATTTTCTCCAATTTTTATTCTATAAAAGCTTTCACAACCCTTTTAGAATTAAATTTAAATAAAAATAGGGGTAGTATAATTTTTCCCTTATTTCCCACACATCACCACCGTCATCGACCAATTAATCAACATCTGGTCTGATGATAAAAACATGCAATAGTTGTGCAAGTTTCTTTCCCTAATTTCTATTACTATTATTAAAAGGGAGATGAATCTCTTCTTTTTTTACCAACCCCCAATATATTTATATAAGTTTTCTCACAACATCAAAATGACCAAGTCTAGCCAGCAATACAACATTTACCAGTTTTATTATTAAATGAATACAAACCAACACCGTCTAGAGCTAGAGTTAGAAGACGAGAAGACGACGATATTCTGACCAAACGGGTTTCGATTAAAAGTGAATTAATTTCGCTATTAATGGGATGTTGTGTTGCTTCATTCGGTAGGGGTTGACCATGAGAATTTTTATCCCGTCAAGGTTTTAAAGAAAAATTTCAATGAATATCCGAAAAACACACGAAAAGAGATAAATGATATACTACTGACTCACATGAATTTTTTTTTTCTACAGTATGATGAAATGATCATCGGATTTTGCTAAATAGTTTGACGTCATTTTTTTGACGATGATTTCCACAAGTTAAAAAAAACTTTTTTTGGGAAAATTCCTCTGATTATTATGATTCTTTTTTGTCGTTGTTGTTGTTTGTATAAATTTGTATTTAACTTAATTTTTTGGCCTTGGTTTGCAACAACAACATTGCACAATTTTCATCAATGGTTTATAGATAATGTAATTTTGGTTGTGGCATTTTTAGGCCTTGAATTGGATGTTTCCATGCGAGTGATTCGTTATAGTAGTAGCCGGACACAATACATAATAAATAAGGGGGTTGTTGGATTTTTGAATAGCCGGACCCCGACCGCCAGGTATATAATTTTAATAATGACTGTTTTTTTGCAAGTTATTGGTTTAAATTTGTTTTTTTTTTTTACCTTACAAACCAATTCCTCTTGGGTATTGATGTCTAAACAACGATACAAAGAACTGCCTTCTGCCTGTTCTAATAGTAAATATTTATCAGCCACTACTGAGGTTTGAAATTGTTTATCATTCTGATTGGGACTTAATGGTGATGTTTGGTCTTTATCAGTAGTCAATAAAGACTTCCGATGATATTCACTTTCACGTGACGGTTGTGACATCCGGAACTTTTTTACATCACTAGGGGATGGTGATGATGTTGTTGCTGTTGTTGTTGTTTGTGTAGGTGGTGGTGTTGTTGGCATTTCAACTGATTTGTCCATACCGTTTAAACGAACACTAGTGGACGACGACATCACCACGTCTTGCACGTTTTGCATTTTTATTTAGAAATTAGAAAAAAAATCACTTCTTAAAACACAATTTATAACACAATTATCAACACTAAGAATAAATAAATTGGTTGAATGTCAATTTGTTAATATCCTATAATAAACGAGACTATGATGAACAGAACAATTCTGCACGTGACACTTTTCTGTAACAGAATAAACACAATAATTACTATCAAACAATACAGTTTTTTTTTTTTGAATGGAATTCTATCATTATACATATTATTGTTATAAGAGACCGACCTTTGGCTGATATTACAACGAAAGCCGGGGCAACATTGAACAAAGAATCTCGCGAAAAAATCAATGATCAAGGCGTGAAAATACAATCAAGACTCTGAAATCGATATTGAAATTAACAATTCGAATGGAATTATTTTATTTAGGAATATTTCAAGTCAACACAATAAAGGCCATAAAAGACAAAATATGAATCATTGGTGACATTGGCGGAAAATCGAATCTAAATTGCATTTTCTCTCTCGACTTTCTTGTAAGAAACAAAACTGATTAATGAACCAACCTTAGAAATTTTCCTTGTTGAATTGTAACGGAAAATAAGTTGATAATTAAAGGAATTAATAAAACAAAAAGAATAATTGAAAAAAAACGATGTTTAACACAAAAAATTAAAAAAAAACTAGAGTAACACTGCCACAACGAGTGTGCGCACACTGAAAGCCATCGCGCTACTGTCTGAAAATCTGAAATCCATTCCTCGCAAACGCTCTCCGGCAATATTTTCGTTGTGTGTGGAGGGAGTATTATAGCGTTTATATTGCTTGTATGTTTGCGAGCCTGCGCCCTGGTCACCACGTCGGGGAGCTTTCGTGTTATCTCCTTCGAAAAAGGATCTACCTGAGATAAGGTGGTGTGCGTGGTGCAGCTTGCCACCCACTCCAAGCTCTACATATACGACCAAGCCAAAAAAAATAGTCTATAACAATAGGGCAGATGTCTTTCTCCCATATTTTTTTCGTCTCGTCTCTATAAAATTTCTTTCTTTGAAAAAATCCTCCACACCACCTGGTATACCACTAGGGTAGTTTCTTCTTTCATTTTTATTTATCAGTTAAGGGTAGTGAATCTATTGAAAATTTTTATATCACAAATATTACCATATGTTTCCGTTCTTATCAGAATCTCCCATCATCATAAAGAGTGGAAGATTTTTTTGTGATTTATTGAGCTTTTGTTTAATTAGACTGACAATTTCTTTGGAATATAAATAAATTTATTAAGTTCGTAGAAATGTGATAACATAATTGCCCAATATGTATTTATATTATATCGAAAAATAATGAATGGAATTTCCAATTACTCCAAAATACTTACTAGAAAAAAATTAAAATCAACGTAAACAAAAACAACAAAACATTATTTAAACTAATTAAGTCATAATAATAACAATATTGTTTATAATTTAAATATCGATAATTAAAATAATTTAGAAAAAGACGAAACAATTATACATATTAACCAAATTACTAGTGATAAAACGAGAAAAATGAGGCAAACTAAATTTCTGAACCAGTTTTTCAAAAAGTACAAATTTATTTCAAAATCCGGTATCGTTCTACTATTTACCTTCTTGTATGATAATTTTTATTTATTCTCGAGAGAAGAGGATATTTATTTTCGTCTACAGGAAATGAGTTTATACCTGGTGCAATCTTATAACTATGAATGACTCTGATGATGATTATTATGAATTATGACACATCATCATCATCATCATCATAAACTCTAAATATTCTCGACAAAATATCGATGAACCAACAACAATAATAACAAAACAAAACAATATTTGGAAATACTATGCAATCCATCTTGGTTTTAAACAATGGAAGTATGTAGAACACTCTGTTTAAAAGGTTTTATTGATAAATCAGTATGTGTATGTGTATGTGTGTATGTCTTTCGCAATCTGGGACAATACCCGTGGCATGTTCTCTTGCACATACACACATCAACAACAACAAAAAAATCATGCCTCCTTGCACTCAATTAATTGATGACCTCCCGTTTCTCAATTTGATAAGAAGAACAAATTCCAAAAATGAAAATCATGAATGTTCCATATAACATAGTTATGACTAGTTATGACCTATAATGTCCTGTTTCTTAATAGTCATTTGTACGAGAAAAATCTATATAAATGTTTCAAATCAAATCGTTTCTATAGATATTTTACTATTTGTACATCATTCTTATCTCTCTATGAAATTTTTGTGAAAGAACATTATGTTGCAATAGACAAACTCCAATAGATCATCGGTTTTTAAAAAAATTAAGGAAATCTATCACTTTTGTAACAACATTAAACATTCACTTATTAAATGATATATGTGTACATGTTTGATTGATAATGTGAAGAAATTGTGTTTTGAAAAAAAGAAATTTTCTAGATTGAGTACAGTTTAGGGACAAGGAAAAATTGTTAAATATTTATATTTTATTATTGATAAGGATGAGTATTGAAAAAATTACAGATTATTTATGATGTAAATATAAGATTGCAATATTACAACATGAATGTTGACATTTTTTTTACTGAAATTTGGGAATTTCCAAAGATTTTCCAAAAAATTTTCATAAAACTTCCTTCAACCGATATAATTTATTTTATTTATTCATTTTGTTCATTGAGAGCTCAATTATGTTATTATTTTGTTAATTTTTGTTTACTTGGGAGGATTGTTGTTGTCCAAGTCCGGTAATAAATTTATCATTTTTTTTCTAAATACCTACAGATTAGGTAATGATGCTTCTATATTTGATAAATCTTTATCACTGTTGTCATCTGTTTCAACATCAATTTTGATAAGATTTAGAGAATCTTATTGTCCTGAAATGGGTTTCATGAAATTGAAAACTCAAAAAAAAAAACGGACAAATATGCAAAAATAGTAGGTTGAATTTGCGAAATTTTCTTACTAACATAAGTAATAAGAAATATTGATTTGGTAATACATATCGTTTTATCATGCAATTCAACATTAAAGAGGATCAAAGTTAATTACATTTTAAAAAAGGAATTTGTTAAGTTATTCATTGAACGATTGCAATATAAAGTTTTGTTAAATGTTGCATAACGAAATAAAGAAATAAAAAAACACACTGTTAAGATATACGAATTATTACAAACATTTCATTATTTAAACATTATTAAGAAATAATCCAAATAGAAAAACGTTCTTTTTTTGGAAAATGCTCGTTTATTTACAACAATAGCCTTTTTTTTCGTAAATTTTCACTTAGCAACAATTTATTTATTTTTATTATAATTATCTTTACACCTGAGTTGGGTAATTTATAATCTAGCCAGGAATTGACGGTATTTGACAAAAAAAGGCTGCGACGACGCCGCTATTATTACGAAATACTTCGCACTTC
>JAZBHA010000181.1:17251-27411 GCA_037464855.1 Iselma pallidipennis | reverse complement strand
AACCAATTAAAAGACTTCAAATTTGAACTCTATAGTCCAAAGTACGTGTAAAAAAAATTATTTTTGTAGAAAACAGAAATTTCAAAATCATTGAAAAATTCTTTCATTAATGAACAAAAAAGTTCTATATTAAAATATGAGTCAATTTATAACACAAGTTTAATAGTATTTTAAAATTGACGAGATATCAATAATCGAAACATTTAATGATAAATAAGGAAATATTGCAAAATTTCTGGTAAAGCCCAGGAAGTTGCCAACACTGAGAAATGTGTTATTTAGAGTACATTGAAGCTCACCAACGCTTTGCATTGTGCTTTTAATGCTCCTTTATACTTGAAATTTCGTATATTCTATATAATTCAGAAAATTATTAGTGACACTATCGATAAAAGCCCTCTAATAATTACCAACTATAAATACTAGAATATCAACAATTTTCGTTTCCATTATAATCAATTAACTTTTATTAGCAACAGTTAATGAAATAATTCACTTAAAGATGAGAATCAATGCCTAAATAAATTGAAATCTATTAACACTACCAGGAAAATAATTAATATTTTTTTAACAATAATAATAATTAGATTTGTTTAAAATAATAACCGTTTTTGAAGTTTAATATCGTACAGAAAAAACTTAATTTATTCTTATGCGACATTTCATTAAAAATTTTTTTTCCAACACAAAAATATTGGCCAATATTATTATTTATTCTATATAATTATTTTGTTTACATTAAAATACAAAGATTTATTATAATAGCACGTATAGATGGCTTATTATATCTGGTCATGTCTAGAATATTATTATTGTATATCTATATATATTGTAGAAAGGATAGTTGAGAAAGACCTCTAAAATTTAAAACAGGACTTTCTCCAGGTTCATTCACCGGTTATAGAAATGGTTGACCTACGACAAGGAACAAAACCGTATAGTAATACCGTCTATTATTTATTTTTCTTTTTTTTTTTTTTGTTGTTTTCAGTTCGATTCCCCCTTTCACCAATTTCTTTTTTTTTCTCTCTACTAATTGTTATTGTGGTTAGTTGGTGTCATTGCACAAAATTTGATCCCATTCCAATTAAATAATAGATTGATTATTATTACATTCAATGTGTTTTTTTCTCTACTTAAAAGGAAATTATTTGCGAGGACAATGATCTTTCTCTCTATATCTAACTATCTCTGTTTGTTATTCGTTGGTAAAATGTTTAGATAAATGTTATATAAAAGTTCATTGCGAGGGTTATTATTTATTTATAAAGAGAAAGAGAGAAATGTCGCAATTTTTATGAAAAACTACAATACAAGAGAGAGTGATCCATACAACCATATAACAACGATTTTGTTAGTTTTTAATTATTTTCTTTTTAAAGAAATATTATGCAAATATTTTATAATATCTTGATGAATTTGCACAATTCTGCTTTCTGGAAGAAATGGTAAAAAGCGTGACACAAAAAAAAATAGTAATGAATTAGGAGGAAAAAGGGAGATTTTTAGTACAGGAAAATTTAATGGAGAAAAAAAATATTATAAGGATATAATATGATGAAACAATGAACTGTTTTTTTTACTAATCATTAAATTAGAATTGTTGTTGTTGAGTAATTTTTGCAATAATCGTGGATATTAATTCGTGTTTTTATTGAAATTTTTATTACAAAATTCCATTTAGAGAGACTTCAACTATGATAACAGAGGAAAATATAAGGAAAATTAATGAAACTTTGGTGTTTAAAATTCTTGAAAAGCTAACGAAGGGAATTGAAGAAAATCCTAATTTTTTAAATTTAAGGGTGGAAAATCATATCATTTGATAGCCGCTAAAAGGCTCCATCTTTTAGTTTTTGACTCACCAAAAAATATTGAGCTGTTTTGGAGATATTTGAGAAAAACCGATTTTGCAGGGGTTTACTTCAACCTCCGCCCTTATGAAATGGTCAAACAATGGGACATGTAGCAGGCCCAAATTCTAACGAATTCTTTCAAACCGTAACAGACTTCTTTAGCCTTTTTTCAACACATTTGTCATTTTGTCTACAAATATTCTATTGTAAACAGATGTAGACTACATCTACGTATCTTCTACCAATATCAAGCGTTTGATTTGACGGGCGTGTTAAGCTAGTCTTCGTCAAATTTGGACGCAAGCGGGGTGCCAACAAGAAAACATCCAAATAGGAGTCAAGGGCTATAAATCATCGGGCTCAAAGGATGTGAATTGAGTCAGGCTACAATTTGTGTTAATATTGTGCAAAGTTATTCGAATGAGTTACCGGCAATACGTTTCATATGATATTTTACAGACTTGTTAAGACTTTCCTATAGGTGTGGGGATCTGGGCAGAATACAGCTCCAAGTCACATTGTTTTTTGAAAATGAAATGAAAATAATTTCTACAGTCGTTTTAACTCGTTAATAGCACACATAAATGTAGTTGAATTATCTGATAAGAATTTGGAGATATTCTGGACACCCAAAACCGGTCTAAATTCTTACCATACCGAACAATCTTTAAGATTCTTAAAACAACAATGTAGAAAATATCAATTCTTTTCTTAATTTTGAGAATTTTAATTATAGACAATTATTATCACAAAAATCTGTACAATGAACTTATAGAACAAAAGAACAAAACTGTTTTGTTTTCAAAACACAAACTAATGAAACACATTTAAGTAGATAAAAATGTTGTTATATTGTTGAGATCATCCCTAATTTGGTGACGTGCATTTTAAAGAATTTTTAAAGCAATCATCATTATTAATGGTAATATGTTCGGACAGAAAGGGATGACGCCATTATACTTTATCATTACGATATACAACATATCCATCTAAGTATACGTGCACTTCGAACTTTGGGGTATCAGAGTGTATCAGGGAAATATAGACATTTTTTCTACTTTGTTTCATTTGATAAGACCAACTCTCATTGATACGTCATTAGAATCATTAACTCATTACTCAAATAAAATTCAAAGAACTTTAGTACAATTTCATCATTTTTGATTTTTAAGTTGGGTACTTCTGTGACTTCCTGAAAATTTTGATTTTTTCAATTTATTTATCGGTTTATTATTAATTTCTACTGGAGAAAGATGAGAAAGTTTAAGATCAAGGTTGGTATTTAAACACTTTTGTTAATAATGAATTAGTAATAAATTAGTTTTAACTAAATAATGTTTTGCAATATTGGGGAAATTTTCTTCTAACCTTCTGGTATTTTTCTATATCGAATAATTTTTCAAGCATGACAATTTTGTTGGTGAAAATTATAAAAAGAAATGCTATTTCGACAAGTATAATGCTATATTAAGTGTAGAGAAAGCAATCACGAACTAGGTCGAATTATTCTCAAAAATTTCAATACAAATACTAGTTTCTTGGGCTTTCTAAAGAATAGTAATAAAAAAATACATACATATCATAATTTCTAGGATGAAAGATGAATAGATTCTATGGAAACAAATCTCTCTCACGTTATACCAACAGATTATAAAAAAAATGTTAATTGTATCAAAATTGGCTAGGAAAAAGTTATCATTATCAACGACCTTTTTGGCCAAACGTGCAGGGTATCTGGTAGATACATCCTGTTCAAATATCTTGGATTTCTGTGCACTAAATTTATAAAAATAGATACTTCCAGACAGGAGGAATGATAAAAATGATTAAAATAGCATATTCACAGTTAAACAATTTCCTATAGGTTCAAAATTTCAAACTGCTAGTTGTAAAAGACAACAATACAAACTAACAGAAATTTGCAATAACTGTAGACTGTAAAAAACAGTTTTATTGTATTTTATTACAGTGTTATAACCGGCGCTGTGGTCACACGGGGATATAAAGGGACAGTAGTGGGTATGCTATGATTTCATCCGTTCTTTATTTTTTATTTAACTGAAATCTGACATTAGTTCAAACCTACACGGTCTTTAAAAATAGCAAAAGGGCTACTAAACTATGCAACGCCCTATCTGAACCTAATTTAGATCAATCAACCTGATCTAACAATAAGTGAAAGTTGAGAGGGTAGATCAGAGATAGAGAAGTGTCAGAATTTTGTAAAAAAATCTTCAACTACCCCCAAAAAACTCGAATATTTATTGCAAATAGAGTATATTTTTTTCTAGATCAATTTTTACATAACAAAAAATGCATTTTAGGAACGGATATCCTGTACAGATAATCAATTAAAAAAAAAATAACAGACAGATTTAAACTCTGTTGCAACAAATTATGCTTGTTATTATTATTATTAACATTATTATTTATCTTATTGTTATGTCTTACATTATATCGAGATCTAGAGGGGTCAATTGACCCTTTTTTTTCTCTCTTGTCATAAAATTAGATGAATCAGGCAAAGACAAAAAAAAAATGATGCAAATAAAATCTGGTAAAAGATCTTGTACTAGAAAGAAATAATGTCAATGATAAAATGTTAATTATTTATTTTATTAAATAAATAAGAAAAAATTATACTAGACTCGTATTTGTTGAAGAAACTAAAATTCCATTTAAATTAATTATGATGTTATAGTAGCAAAAATCAATATAATTCTATAGGATTCCACAAGGATAACAATGTAATAAAATTATTATAAACAATAGGGGTATGAAAATGTCAGAATAATCATCGATCATTTAATGTTGCAATAAACGTACATATTACGTGTATCGGTATGTATAGGAACCGCAAAATTACTATTAAAATAATAATATTTTCTTCTTGTCGATATTGTGTTAGGTCAAATATAACTGGGCTAGTAGTACTAAAGTTGACTTCATCAATAACAAGGTCTTTTCAAGTTTTATTAATCAGGTCGGGGCCACTGACATAACAATACGAAGAGACCTATTATTAATCAAAAATTAGAAAAAACTATTAAATCAATTCTACTGGAAAATATGCCACCTACTTAATTAATTAGGTATCAATAAAACATTATCAATTAAAAATCTTTTACAATTAGTAGAAAAACAATTCAGATTTTTTTCTTAAATTCTAATCACGTATTATAATCATAAATTTTCTATGAAGATAAATTAATGATTAAATTAGAACAACACCTTCAATGGGAACAACAACAAAAAAAAATGTCAACGCTTATAAAGGACCACCTACACATTTTAATTAATCAATTTCGTCAATCTACATATTTCAATTTTTATATGTAGGTATGATTAAATGTTAAATATTGCAAATTAACGTACAGGTACACTATTATTAATATTATTATTATTAATAAAAATAATAATAGAATGGTCAAGGCTATGGCCATTTCTGTCATATTTACCATTGATTACAACACATATTGATGTCATTGTTTATGGGTCATATAAATTTACAAATTCTCTATTTTTGAAAAAAAGCGGAGATAAATACACTATACGTGTACATATTTTAAGACTAATTGTAATTAAAACAAATCATACTATATAATGATCATCAATGAAATTAAATGAGTAATTGTTTCATGAGTAATTCATTAAAAGTGTATGATAATCGTAAAATTAGTGGGGAGATGATGATGTTGAAACAAGGACAATTCACTCATAGTATTAACAAAATCCTGATAAAATTGTGCAACATAATAAAAGGATAATGATGATTATTAAATTTTTTAAATTTAATCCTTTTGTAGATATTCTAATGTACGCTCGTCAAACAACTACCTACATAGGTGTACTTGTACGTGCCAGACTTTAGTAATTCTGATGAAATAAAAATTGTTTTTCTATTGTATGAAGGGCCAATCAATCAATTTTATTATTAGCAACGAAATAGAGAACGTAAACAGAATTCCAAGAAGCTTATTATTATAGTCACGCTAAATACTTTAAAAACGCATTTTTGGGCGATTTAATGATTAGTTTCACGAATACAAAAAGACTATTTTGAAAAGGGCACTTTTAACCCTTCAATTACGGGTATTAATTCTAGCTACTAACCAACTGAACGCAAAAAAACTGTATACGAAACATGAATCGTCAAATCATCTATTGACGTTACCTGCGTTTCAGCACGGTTTTATCAAATCATCGTAGTTAAAGGGTTAAATCAATCATATCTGATAAGGACTGTTTATTGTTTTTCTTATAACAAGGGGTGAATTCGACAAATTAAAATAACTGTTCGGACCCTTTTCAAAAGATACTTTATCTTTCTTGAACTGTTTAATGTTTTTCCACATCAACAGTTTCAGTAATGGATCATTCCCAACCTCACTGGTTTGGAAGACTGTGACGTCATTTTATGGTACCAAGAGTCAAGAGTGACATCATACTCGTCATAGGAAATGACGTCACATTGTTCCAGACAAGTGGAGCTGGCAATGATCCACAGTTGTTGAAGAGGAAATATAAGACGTTTGAAGTGACTGAGCGTAAAGAATCTAATTATTCAATGTTACTTTGTAGAAAAATATACATATTTTCAGGACGGGCATAACACCGTAGGCGAGAAGGGAGCCCCAACATATGGGGGGTATCAAAACATGATATAGATAAAGATACAAAATTTGGGACCGTTTTTGGGAATAACGTAAGAAAACTATACGGTATTTGAGTAGAGCAGTGTTTCCCAACCGGAGAGCGCCTTAGGTGTGCCGCGGAAATATTTGATACAATTATTTCTTTCATAATAGGTACCTAAACGAAAACATAAATGATTGTTATTGTGGTAATTTTAAATATTTTGATTTTAAACATTATGGTGTGCCGCAGAAAACTTATTAAGTTCAAAGTGTGGCGCGAATCGAAAAAAGTTGGGAAATACTGAAGTAGAGGATGGGGCGGAAAATATCCTAGTGCCGGTCCTGCATATTTTATTAATACCTATACTTCTGCGATTTTAGCACTGAATTATGAAAAACTCTAGCACGACAAATAAGGGGTAGATCCTCTTTCACCCTCTTTCTCTTTCTAGCACTAAAGAGGAAACTATTTTTTGTCTCTTTTGTTTGGCAACAAAGAGGGAGGAGCTAGGCGGAAAATCTCTTCGTGTATACGCACCCTTAGTGATTTTATTTACCGTATTTACTCAAATTTGTAAAATTAAAATACAATTTAGCAAGTCTAGACAAATTGCCACTTATTATTACTATTATTATTATTATTGTTTCCTTATTGAAACTGATGTAACTCCCCCATAAATTGAAGGAAGTGAAAGTATTATAAATGTAACAAATTCTTTTCGCAAATTAAAATAATTTAAATTAATGGACAAATAATTTCTGTTGGTAAATAAAATTTAATGAAGAAATAAGTGAAAACAAAAAAAATAATAAAAATACACGGAAAAACAGCACATTTCAAGAGGCTCAATAAACTTCCCAATTCCTATGAAATATATTGAATGAAAAACCGGTAAATAGTAACTCACCTTGAACATTGTAGAGAATTGTAAATAAATACATTTATTTATTTAAATTTTCTCGGTTAATTTATATTTAATTTGGATATATTTTTTTTCAAATTTTGGCACATGACCACGCTACACCGCCATTCACGTGTTCGAACAACTAGCGACACCTAGCGGTAAACGCTAACAATAGTAATAATTTGTGATTGTACCGGCCGAGGTAACTAAAGTTACGACATTAACCTTAACGGTACTTGGGCCACATCCCGTGTTTTTCTAACCAAACAAAAATGGATAAATCAAAACTGGATTTTCGAAATAATAATCCAGGATCGGTCCAATTTGGAAATTTTATCAATTATTATCAATTCCATCCGGTTGAGGAACGAATTGAGTTGTTACCGGATAATATTTGGGATTTGTGGCGAGAAGAGCCCTTTTTTGGTTTAGATTTAGGTTGTAATAGTGGTGTAAGTTGTCCTCTGATTACAATAAACCTAAATATATCTAATTTTTACCAATTTCAGGATCTTACAGTAGCTATTTATAATTTTTTGCACGATAAAGTCAACAATTGTCGTCTTCTGGGTGTTGATATTGATCCAACTTTAATCCGACGAGCTAATGAACAGAATCCTGATAATGAAAAAATCCAATTTTGTTGTCAAGATATTATGGATAAATCCAATAAAATAGATTTAATCAACGAGTATATGTGTACGAATAATATTAAGAGATTTAGTGCAATTTTTTGTTTCTCGTTAACGATGTGGATTCATTTGAATCATGGTGATGATGGTTTAAAACATTTTCTACGAACAATTTCAACATTAGGTGATTTAATTATAATTGAACCACAACCGTGGAAGTGTTACCGTACAGCTGTGAAACGTTTAAAATTATCCAATGAAGAATTCCCATTTTTCGAACAATTAAAAATACGTAATTCGGTTGAAGAGATTATTGAAAATTTCCTAATTGTTGATTGTAATTTACGTAAAACCTATGAAAGTATAGTACGGACTAAATGGGGACGGAAATTATTAATTTTCACTCAACAATAATATAAAATAAAATAATTTAATAATTACAATAGAAATTTTTGGAAAAATTGATTATGACGATACTTCCTCATTGGCTCCATCAAACTCCAATTTAACCTCTTCGTGTAAACCTTCAACGTCCACCTCAGATTCGGCGGCATTTAACATATTTAGTGTAACTTCAGATTTGATTAATTGTTGCTGTTGTTGTTGTTGAACAGTCTGTTGTGGTTGTGTAGCGATTTGTCTAACCGGTAAGCCAGCATCTTCAAAAGCTTTCTTTTTTAATGCTGTCCGTATCTGTGACCTACAATCAAATACAATACCAACACCAAATCATTGATAATTTTCCTGTGTCACATCATTTGTGAAGAAGAAATTGGGATGATGTGACTTACACAGTTCGTCGTTTTATATGTTCACTAATTTGATTTAAACCATCCGAAAACTGTTTAACTACTTGTCTGAGCATCTCAATTTCTTCATCCGTCCATTTTCTATTATAATATTGATATTGGAACCGGAAAAATTGATAAATGTTTGATAACAGGACAATAATATATAGATGTGTTGAACTTACCCAGATTGTGATTCAACATTTGGATGTAATTGCATGGTTAGATCACCAAGACGATTAAAAGCTTGACCAGCGGCTGTGAATATCTCACCCACCTACAAACAAATTCGAGAATTTCGATTGAAAAAGCCCCCGGAATTGATACAAAACATAACCTATCTTTTATGAGATCCAGTCGGTTTTTGTTGGTTATTATTATTGTAATACACTTACCTTACTGGCAGAGCTCATTTTTGTGATAAATTGAGTATTTTTGAACGAAATGTATTAAATTAACGCCTTTTATTGTGAAGAAAAACAAGAAAAACTTATCAAACACAATCATCAATCAATGACAGCTTCGCTTCATTTGTGTTGCGCAATGTGTACCAGAGATGGCGCTGAGACAAATAAAGGCGGGAAAATTGGAATGTAAAGTGGCGGGAAAATTGGAACCTAAAGTGGCGGGAAAATTGAATTTCAACTGATTTTAACTAGAATTTACACAATTTTGGCCAATTTTGTTTGTTTCATATTAGTTACCGTGTGATGTTTAATTTGTTCAAATGAGTCTGATGATGTACCTAAGGCTCAAAACCGGTTTCCATCAAAAATGACTAATTGTATAAGTAACATGAGAATTGTAGTTGAGGTCAAAAATATTACGGTGGGACTTATAAGTTGTGAAATGAATGCAGAGAGAAAGGGCTATTATTAAAAATCTATTGATTTACGTATTTATTTGAAAAAAAAATATAATTAGTAGCTACTCAATAATTACAGTGTTGACGTTGTTGAGAACATATTTAATAACACGTAATTCAACAAATACTTATTTTTTTTATCTTTTTATTCATTCTATCCAATAATTCCAGGAAATACATTATTATTAAATTTATTAAAGCTGAATAACTGGCATACATGTTTTAAAACTTTATTCTTCTAGTCTGTGTCTGGTCTTTAGAATTACTGTTGTATTTTCTATTTATTTTATTTTAAAACATCGTATTGTTTTGCAACTTTGTACTAAACCTATCAGTACAGGAAATTAAAAATCATCTCACCTAATAAAAGATAATTTTATCTATGGACAAATATTTCTAGAAAATTTTTGTTTTTCAAATGAATCAATCTTTTTTTTTATCATACGATCAATTATACTTGGAATTTTGGTAACTCCT
>JAZBHA010000181.1:1645-17142 GCA_037464855.1 Iselma pallidipennis | reverse complement strand
CGATCAATTATACTTGGAATTTTGGTAACTCCTGTACGTATATAGATATACCTACATATTCTATTATATTATAAATCACAATTTATGATAATAGTCAGTTAGTCCTTGTAACAGGTAAGTTATCATATAATTATCTGTAATTATTCATTACAATTCTATTACGTTTCGGTTTTAGAGCGTAGTTTTGTTGTTTGAACAATGTCCATATTTACGGATAGTCTTCTGGTAGATTTAATAACACTTCTTGTAATTGCTACTGGACTTATTGTAGTGTTTGTTAAACGGCGATTAAATTATTGGCAACGATTAGGTGTACCAATTTTACCAAACAAATCTAGTATAGCATTTTTATCTGGAAATCGATCATTTGCTGAATCATCCCGGAATTCCTATAATGAATTTAAAGCACGCGGTGTCGAACATGGTGGTCTTTATATGGGCATTAAACCAATCTATATGCCAATATCACCGGAATTAATTAAAACAATCGTACAAAAAGATTTTCAATATTTTGCTAGTCATGGTATGCACCATGATGAAGAATTGGAACCATTAAGTGGTCATTTATTTAATTTAGAAGGACAGAGATGGAAAAATATGCGTATTAAATTAACACCAACATTTACATCTGGTAAAATGAGAATGATGTTTCAAACATTAGCCGATTGTGCTGTTGGTTTAAAAGAGATAATGAGTGAAACTGCTAAAAATCAAAAACCAGTTGATATTAAAGATATTTTAGCACGATTCACAACTGATATTATTGGTTCTTGTGCATTTGGTATTGAATGTAATAGTTTGAAAGATCCGGATGCTGAATTTCGTAAATATGGTAAACGAGTTTTTGATAACACAAACTGGGACCGATTAAAACTCATGATGCGAATGGCTTTGCCATCAAAATTCTTGCATTTGATAAGATTTAAATTGGGCAAAGAGGATGTTCAGGAATTTTTCATGAAAGCTGTTCAAGATACTGTCAAGTATCGAGAAATGAATCAAATTTATCGTAAAGATTTTCTACATCTCCTGATCCAATTGAAAAATCGTGGTAAAGTCAGTGATGATGAGAAATTACTTCAAAGTGGCGAGGATAAGGGAAACGATAGTATAACAATGAATGAACTTGCAGCACAAGCTTTTGTATTTTTCTTGGCGGGTTTTGAAACATCATCAACAACAATGACTTGGGCATTATCGGAAATCGCTATGAATCCTGAGATACAAGATAAAATGAGGACTGAAATTCGTGAAGTTCTAGCTAAATATGATAATAAATTAACTTATGATGCTGTCATGGAAATGAAATATATGGATAGAGTTCTAGAAGGTAAACAATTATTTTATTAGTGATCGTGATTTCAGAAGGACAATGACGGGGTTACATATAGAATCGACCCATTTTGGAAAAACGCTTAAAGTGAGATTACTGAATATAACATTTCTTCTACATCCTTTGACCGATTTTGAGCCAAGTTGATAAGAGATCCTTTTAGCCAATGACTACCAGAAGGCAGAGAATTCGTGTGACTTAGAAGGGCTAGTAAATACGGATCAAATCATGTGGTAGTCCTTGGCTAGTAGTACCTTTGTACCAAATTAAACCAAAATCAGTTAAAAGATGTAGAAGTTATGGGTCTTCAAAATTTTGTCGTGTAATCTCAATTTGAGATCTCGAGAACCGTACATGCCACAAAGTTGAACTAAAGCCCACCTGACCACTTTTTCCAAAATGGGCCGATATGTAAGCCCATCATTGTCCTTTAGAAAAAAAACACAATAAATCTGTAAAATTTCAGAAACTTTAAGAAAATATCCACCAGTCAGTGCTTTACCAAGACGGTGTACACGTGATTATCAAATACCAGGCACTTCGATAACAATAAAAGAAGGTACAGATGTATCGATCTCAGTAATAGGTCTACAGATGGATCCGGAATATTATCCAAATCCTGATAAATTTGATCCGGAACGGTTTACAGAAGAAAATAAAGCAAAACGACCACCATGTACTTGGATGCCATTTGGTGAAGGACCACGAATTTGTATTGGTAATTTAATAAAAGACCATCATGGTCCAGTTTCATAAAGTAACTTGAACTGTTTCAGGTTTAAGATTTGGACTGATGCAAAGTAAAGTTGGCTTAGTAACATTACTGAATAACTTTAAAATTTCATTGAATAAAAAAACCAAAGTACCAATAGAATTCGACAAATACAGCTTTATTCTTGGAATAGAGGGTGGATTATGGCTGGATGTAGAAGCTATTTCCGACTAACAATCTTATGAGTTTATTGTTAAAAATAAATCACTATCATAGATTATACTAATTTGTGTATGATTCAAACAAATAAAAATATCGGGAGATTGAAACTTTATTATTTTCTTTATAAGTCTACAAAAATAGGTATACATCGATTCAACAGCAAAAAGGCTAACATCTCAACAATTTTTTTTATTAAATCTCATTTAATTTGGTAAAATCTAGACTTCCTATCAAATCCTTCAGGGCAAAAATACTTTTTAATAATACAACAACAAATTGCCTAACAGCACTTTTTTTAGATGATTACATTTTTCAAAATATCCTGCAGGTAATACATATATAGATAACAATCATAGGATGTTGTTGATAAGTTCGCATTGCAGTAATATCGGACGGTTGCCTCGTTGTTCTCTAATCTATACAATATCCTTTGAGCAAAACATACAGATATTATTAATTGATTCTATTATCGTCGTTGTTATTGTTTAGCAAACCGAAATAAAGGAAACAATATATATTAATAATTTCTTGACAATGCAAAAATTTTCAAGATTTATATATTTATTTTAGCAATAACGCCAACGTTTCGCCTGCTTCTCGAGGTTTTTTCAAGGCTCTTACTACGAAGAATATATATACAATCATCAATATATATTTTTCATAGTATGAGCCTTGAAAAAGCCTCGAGAAGCAGACGAAACGTTGGCGTTATTGCTAAAATAAATATATAAATCTTGAAAGTTTTTTCATTGTCCATTTTCCCAAGAAATTACTTAATAATATGGTAATTATGGATGATAATGGTACAGTTGAAACAATATATAGATTTTCGTGAAGATCTTTCCCTGTATCAGGTGTCAGTCACAACTGGAAGAACCATTTATAATAAAACAGTGCAAATACACATTGATAACTTGATGATTTTGTGATTAAAATTGGTGTTTTATCAAAAAAATCAGGGCCGGGCTCATAGGTGAGGCAGCGAGGCGGCCGCCTCAGGTGCCAAATTGAAATAGGCGCCCAAATGAGATATCCTAAAGATAAACGTCGTTTTTAAGACATGTTAAAGATACAAAGTTTTAAAAGGCGCCGATTTTAAGACTTGCCCCAGGCGACGTTTTTGAGACTTGCCTCAGGCGCCACAATCGATCGGCCCGGCCCTGAAAAAAGTGCATAATAGTGTTTATCTAATTTGATTTACTTACATTCGTTGTATATATATATAGAGTATGTTTTATATTATTTTGTAAATATATACATAGATATTTGTATATAGGCTTCACAATTCGGGTAGGTACATGCGAGGCAAAGGTAGTAAATGGTAGTGGTCCCAATAGTTACATGTACATCTAAAATTGATTGCAATTCTAGGCGTTGATCATTAGAATCTCTTCTAAATAAGCTTCTTTTTATCCAAAAATTAAAAAAAAAGATCTAAATTCGTCCGACAAATAAGGGGTGCTCTCTATGTGTGTTCTCTTCTTCTTCTGGAATTTCTAAAATACGTGTAAATACAATAATCCAGGTGCAATTTCAAACGATTCCATCCAATCAAATCGACATTTCAATATATCTAAGCAATTGTGTGCCTCTAAGTGTTGCCGGTCTACTAGCACCACAAGCAATCGAATATTCTTTCAATAGATTCGAAGCAATTAAATGTTTATATTGTAAGAAACTACATGGTATACCGAAAACATATGGATTATCAATTTTAACACCAGCCATTTGACGATATTCAACAATTAATTGTATCGATTTTAATATATCACAATTGATTCGTGTTAATAATTCACCACGTATAAAAATTTTGGCAAGTTCTTTTTTGGAAGTTGATATTTGATTATCATTATTATCATTATCATTATCAATTGTTATATATTGTAGATCTGATAGACGTAAACGTTCAACTTCACCGGCACGTTTATAACCGAATACAATGATCGAGATTAATGTAAAACGTGCTAATTGTTTCCAGGATTCGTATGAATATTGTTCTTCTAATTGGCAATGATATTGTTGACGATTTGTTTCCAAATAATCACGCAAACATTGAATATCATCTAAACTGGGTAATGTTGTTGTATCTTTTTTCTGTTTCGTTTCAAATTGATTATTCGATATATAACGATTGATCATAACACAGAAACGTTTCTGGAATAGATTCAAGAAATCTTCAACTTCATGTCGATTCCGATCATCTTTCTGTATACATTCATTCATATAAATATTGATGATTTTTTTGATTGATGAACACAGATCTGCTACCAAAGTTAATGATTTATATCGTTTGTTGACATAATCGTATTGTGCAACAGCATTAATAGCACTAACAACATTGGTTAGATGTTTCGGTGTAAAAATCTGCGATAATGTCTTGATTTGTGGCACTAATTTACGCATTTCGATAAAAAATCGCCCAATTATACGTAATTTAGCACGTATCATCTGATGATGATGTGGATCACGGAATTTCTGCACTAAACGATTACCAAATAAAATACACAATTCATCCAATTTTATAATTGCCGATACTTTATCATCACGTAATACTGGCAATACTTCATTCCGTAATATCGGTGATGCTTTATTATGGATTTGACTGTATAGTTTCTTGACTAACGTTAATGTACAACGTTCACCTTTAACAACATTCGTAACACATTTCTTGTAATGTCGACGTAAGGCAAATTTCGAATAGAATCCTTTACAATTCGGACAACACACATAATGTGAGATATTACGGATTTTGCCACGTTGCGGTCGACGACAAACAATTATTTTACCTTTATTGTAATTTTGATTACTATTAAATTCAAAACTACCCATATTACGGATATTTGCAATGATTTCTTTACGTTTTTGACAACCTTTCGGTAAGGCTGATAATTGTTTGACTTGTTCCTCGTCTTTATGGACACTTTCTAGATGTACGGGGAATTTTGCCATTAATTTCTTACAAAATATACAAAAATATTTCTTTCTAGATGATTGTGAAGCTATGAAATTTTCGGATGTTATTGATGGCTTATCAGAATTGGAGATTTTTGGAGTTTCATTGTCACTTTCGTCCTTTGACAGGCTTTTATCTAAATCACTCATACCATCATCGGTACCTGATTGATTTAGAAAAACGAACCAAAAACAATTAACACATTTAGATTTGAAATAAACTCAAATACCTGTCATTTCAGTTTGTTGTACAGTTTCCAGTTCATTTCTATGGGCATTCAATACCGGTATATCATAATTATCGGCTGCATCAATCTCAGAAACTTAACAATTTTTAGTAAAAAAATCGATAAATAATTACAGGAAAAACTTACTCAATTTTTCCCAATCAGAGAAATAATCCATTGATGTTTGAACTTCGTTTTCTTCAATTGAAATCGTTTTTCCGAAAAAACCATCTCCACCACCATCCACCAGAGGCACAGTTGTATGAACTAGAATTATACAACTTGATAGTTTGTGATTTTTGGGGGACGAAAAATGTACCCACCGTCAAGTAAACTTTGATAAGAAGTGATTATAGGAACTGGTTCTTTTGTGATCGTCTCTCTATTATCAAACCGAACATCATTAACAATCGACACTGTAACAATTCCCTATTATATTTCAATAAAAATAACAATATTGGATGAACAATACTCATTTTTTTATCGTTGAAAATTTCAACTGAATTCTCCGTTTTCGTGGCTGTAATAAATGGATTATGCCGTTGTTGTTGTTGTTCTTCTATCGTGCCTAAAAATAGATACAATTAACTAATTACATTTTTCTACCCGTCTTTAATCTACCCCTTGTGTTTTTTAGCACAATTTAGCTTACCAATATGTTTGAAGTCGTGTTGCTTATTTAGAAGACTATTAGCCACTAGAAAAACAATCGATATATGTATACAGAGTTTTTTTTTGTACAATTCCATCAACTTACTTTGTTTGAATGTTTCCGCTGGATCATCTCCAATTATTCCATCATTGTTTGATGGATTTTCAATGTTTGTTTTTGAGAAAAGTTTCGTTTTTCCGGATAATTCATCATGACCTGAAATATGTTTTTTTTTCGGTAGAGTATTGATTCATGTACGGTCTCTAATTTGATTGTTTAAATTTTTATCAAGCAATAAACTGTATGTTGTCCACATTAGAATTATTATCGATTATTACACGGTTTTATTTAACAGGAGAACGAAATAATAAAAAAAAAAACAGAGGTGGAAGAAGGAAAGAAAACCCATCAAATAATCATAAATTAACATAAGTATTATATATGGTTTTAATATTCACAATATTTGAATTATTATAGTTCTTATCTGTAAGTTAATTTCCAATTGATGATAGTGAGTGGGACCGGCACACCTATGATAACGAAATCTACCATTACATCAATTTTTTTTTTTGGTGATGGGACATACAAATGGACAACCCTCATTATTGTAAATCGATTTATTTTAATTTATTGTTTCTATGATTCACCTACAATTAGATTTAATCTATTATCTATCTTTATATAGAGAAACAATAGGGCATTGAAAAAATATGAAAATTATTCAAATCTCACGATTTTATCAAAGGATCTCTTGGGAATTTGAGTCATAATCGTCATATCTAATCAATGATTGGTTTCAGTCTGTAGGTACTTCATTTAAATATGATTTATCAATAAAAACACTTTATTTTGAGAATATTTTCTATATGTTCCATATTTCTCTAATAAAATTTTAAAAATAAATAGCCGCCCTTTATCGTTTTTTATCATAATAATGATTATATCCTTATTCACCGTGTGGTTTATTTGTAACGCTAGTTTTTTTTTTCAAAGAACAAATAGAAAACGATAAAAGTACACACCACCCAGTAAAAAAACTGTTCACGCAATGTTGCCTTAACAATGAATAACTCATTACTGAAACTATTACATTTACAACCACCACCCCCTCTCAAAAAAAAACACACACACACACATGTACAATCAGAATAGATAATATACTTTTCGAGTACCTAAATACTTTAATATGATTCAAAAATTATAGTTAAAGTTATCTATTTTTGTTTCTTTTAATTATGATAGAAGGAATTTAATTGGATTATTGATTTAGACAAGAAAAACGAAAGGATATACTTCATCTATTTTCAACTTTGTGGACTTATAAAAATTCAATTATAGGACTCTTATCTGATCGTTAAATATTTATTTATGAAAATTTTTTAAAGAAGTTTTATCGTAAGCAAAGTTGTTAAGTAAATTAAAAAGAAACAAACTACTTATAAATAATGTAAAATTAATTCAAACAGAAGGGGTTGGAGTGGAAAATTTAGCAACTTTTTGAATAAAATTTTGTAAAATAGGATTAAGGTAGGATTTGTGGAGCAAAAAATCAGAATTGATAACGATAAGGAAAGTTTAAATGAATATTAAATTAGTCCTTGCAATTTTATCTTTCCTAAAGGAAAGATATAATCATAGAAGATATCTGTTAATTATAATTCAAATATTAGATGATATTGTTGATTAACAACTCGACAATTCGTAATTTGACAAATATTTGGCTAATATTTGATTCAAAAAACATTAGGTACCCTTTTTGTCAGAGCCGGACTGGAGTGATTTAGCTCCGGTGGGAAACTTGCCTAGTATTCCAACTGACATCAGTTTCAGATCATAATCCATATTTTGCGGTAAAGCAAACACATTTAAAAGACTACCACGTTGGTCCCGGGAGAGGTCTCCTCTTATCTAGGGGTGGGTGATATCAGTAATCAGATATCAATATTTGATAACAAAAATTAACATCAAATTATCAAATTTTAGTGGTTAATTCAATAAAAATATCGATAATTGTGGTCATAGGTCTTGTTTTTAAGACTGAAAAACAAGATAATGCAGTTCTTATTTTAGGAACAGTTATTCGTTCATTATTTTACGTATAAAATAAAATACTAAAATCATCTCTCCTAACAAAGATTAGTTCTGTTTATCTAGATAAATATTTTTACTTGATTTTAATGTTTCAAATGACTCATTTTTCTTATCATACGATCAATTGTAGTTGAAATTGTATGAATTCATATATATATATATCGCAAACAAAAGTTCATAATAACAATAGTAAGTAGGTGCCTTGTAACAGGTAAGTTGTCATGAAATTATCTACATTTTTTACTACAATTCTATTACGTTTTGGGTTTTTATAGTGTAATTTGTTTATAAATAATGTCCATATTTACGGATAGTCTTCTGGTGGATTTAATAACCCTTGTTGTAGTTGGTATTGGACTATCGATAGCATATGTTAAATGGCGATTGAGTTATTGGCAACGATTAGGTGTACCTACTTTACCAAAAAAACCCAGTACTGCTCGTGAAGTTTTATTAAAGAATCGATCATTTGCTGATGCTAATAAAAAAACATACGATCAATTTAAAGCAAAAGGTGTCCAACATGGTGGTTTATATTCCGGTCTCAATCCTACATATATGCCAATATCAATTGAATTAATTAAAACAATTGTACAAAAAGACTTTCAATATTTTGCTAGTCATGGTGTTTATCATGATCCAGAACATGAACCATTAACTGGTCATCTATTCAATTTAGAAGGACCAAAATGGAAGGATATGCGTATCAAATTAACACCAACATTTACATCTGGTAAAATGAAAATGATGTTTCAAACTCTAGTTGATTGTACGGTTGGTTTAAAAGAGATAATGAGTGAATCTGCCAAAAATCAAACACCAGTTGATATTAAAGATATTTTAGCACGATTCACTACCGATATTATTGGTTCTTGTGCATTTGGTATTGAATGTAATAGTTTGAAAGATCCGGATGCTGAATTCCGTAAATATGGTAAACGAGTTTTTGATAACACAAAATGGGATCGAATCAGAGCTATTATGAGAACTTCTTTACCACCAAGTTTGTTACGTTTGATAAGATTTAAAACTCAAAAATCTGAAGTTGAGGATTTTTTTATGAAAGCTATACAAGATACTGTTAATTATCGAGAAACGAATCAAATTTATCGTAAAGATTTTCTACATCTTCTTATCCAATTGAAAAATCGTGGTAAAGTCAGTGATGATGGGAAATTACTCCAAAATGATGAGAATAATGGGACAGATCGTTTAACAATGAATGAACTTGCAGCACAAGCTTTTGTATTTTTCTTGGCGGGATTTGAAACATCATCAACAACAATGACTTGGGCATTATCAGAAATCGCTATGAATCCTCAGATTCAAGATAAAATGAGGACTGAAATTCGTCAAATTCTAGCTAAACACAATAATAAACTAACTTACGATGCTATAATGGAAATGAAATATATGGATCAAGTTCTGGAAGGTAGATAAAATACTATAGATATTTGGATTTTATGATTAAAATTGAAATTTTAGAAACTCTAAGAAAATATCCACCTGTCGGTGGTTTACCTCGAAAATGTACACGTGATTATCAAATACCTGGTACCTCAATCACAATAGAAAAGGGTACAAGAGTTATGATTTCAGTAATAGGTGTACACAGGGATCCAGAATATTATCCAAATCCTGATAAATTTGATCCGGAACGGTTTACAGAAGAAAATAAAGCAAAACGGCCAGCATGTACTTGGATGCCATTTGGTGAAGGACCACGAATTTGTATTGGTAATTTAATAAAAAAAAGAAACACAACAAAAAAAATACACAAATTGTTTCAGGTTTAAGATTTGGATTGATGCAAAGTAAAGTTGGATTAGTAACATTACTGAATAACTTTAAAATCTCATTGAATAAGAAAACTAAAGTACCAATAGAATTCGATAAATACAGTTTTATTATTGGAATAGATGGAGGATTATGGCTGGATGTAGAAGCTATTTCTAGTTAACTAATATACTTATGGAAATTATTTGTTGAGACTTTTTGTTATCAACTGTCAATCAAAATACAATAAATTATCAGTAATTTGATGTGCGTTTTTTAATTTGTTTTTAAAAAATTTGGAAGGAGGCAGAAGGGTAAGTTAATTAAAACTTTTAGGAGTAGTGAAGAAGCCCACTGGGCCAAAAAAGTCCCGCAAAAAGATCGCTTATCACAAGAGAACTAACCGCAAGTTTATTCAGCAATAAAAAACTGCAGAAACCTCAATTGTTCAGTTGATTCTTTTCATAATAAAACCATAAAAGTTAAATTTATAGAACTAGGAGCATTAAATTGTTTCATTAACTGATTAGAATAATCAGTTAAAATTAAAATTGATTTTTCAAAAACTGAAACCCGGAAGGTCAACTTGTAGAGTTGTATGTAGTATTTGGTTCACCATTCTTATACACTGCAGAAAATGAATAAATCCTCAACGAAAAATAAATCTAATAGATTTGGGGGTCTCCAATAAAAGGGTTTTTATTAAGGTTTTTGGTCGAAGAATGGCTTCTGTCTAAAAATGACCAATACACACAAAAAATGGTATGATTTCTATAGACAGATAAGCACATAATTGACAGTCATCTTGTATAATAAAGCAAATATAATTAATTTTCCTTTTTTAAATATTCACTGTTTAATCCGCAGTGTATTCTAATGTGTATGTGGTTATAGTGGAAAAATAGACTTTCGCAATTCAAATTTTGTCGGTTATTTGTGCCTGTGATGTGCAAGAAGTCCAAAAAATGTCCATATTCACTGATAATCTCTTGTTAGATCTTACAACAATTTTCCTAACAATATCTGTAATTTTTATAATCCATTTCAAACGGAAATTTACTTATTGGGAGAAACTAGGTGTTCCAACATTACCTCCAAGCGTTCCATTCGGCAACACAAAAGATTATACACTTGGCAAATGTGCATTTGGTGAAAAAATTAAACGTTTGTATGACCAATTCAAAGCAAAAGGTGTCCAACATGGTGGTATTTATGTTGGTGCTAAACCTGTATATATGCCAATATCATTAGAATTGATCAAGTCGATTGTTCAAAAAGATTTTCAACATTTTGCTAGTCATGGTGTTTATTATGATGAGAACAATGAACCGTTAACTGCAAATTTGTTCAATTTAGAAGGACACAGATGGAAAAATATGCGTATCAAATTAACACCAACATTTACATCTGGTAAAATGAAAATGATGTTTCAAACTCTAGTTGATTGTACGACTGGTTTAAGAAATGTTATGAATGAATTTGCAAGAAATCAAAAACCGATGGATACTAAAGATGTTTTAGCACGATTTACTACTGATATTATTGCTTCTTGTGCGTTCGGTATTGAATGTAATAGTCTTGAATATCCGGATGCTGAATTCCGTAAATATGGTAAACGATTTTTTGAAATTACCAAATGGGATCAATTGAAAAATATTATGGGAACATTTATGCCACGAAGTCTATTACAGTTTATCGGTTTTAAACAGATCGATTCTGAACTGGGAGATTTCTTTATGGACGCTCTTGAAAATACTGTTAACTATCGAGAAACGAATCAAATTTATCGTAAAGACTTTCTACATCTCTTAATTCAGTTGAAAAATCGTGGTAAAGTTAGTGATGATGGGAAATTATTTGTAAATAGTGAAGAGAAAGGAAAAGATTGTATAACAATGAAGGAACTTGCAGCACAAGCTTTTGTGTTTTTCTTGGGTGGATTTGAATCATCATCAACAACAATGACTTGGGCATTATCTGAAATCGCTATGAATCCTGAAATTCAGGACAAGATGAGGAATGAAATTCGTGAAATTCTAGCTAAATACGATAATAAATTAACTTATGAAGCTGTCATGGAAATGAAATATATGGATCAAGTTCTGGAAGGTAAATTACCCATTTATCAGTTTTATAATAAAAAACTAGCACCGATATTTATCTGTAAAATTTTAGAGACTCTAAGAAAATATCCACCCATCACTGCTTTACCCAGGAAGTGTACTCGCGATTACCAAGTACCTGGTACTTCAATAATAATAAAAAAAGGCACCAGAGTACTAGTTACAGCAATAGGTCTACACAGAGATCCGGAATATTATCCAAATCCTGATGTATTTGATCCTGAACGATTTTCAGATGAGAATAAAGCCAAACGATTACCGTATACTTATATGCCATTCGGTGATGGTCCACGAACTTGTATTGGTAATTTCATAAAACAATAAAAAATTCGATTGAGAACAAAGATTATAAATGTTTCAGGTCTGAGGTTTGGATTGATGCAAAGTAAAGTTGGATTAGTAACATTATTGAATAATTTTGAAATTTCATTAAATAGAAAAACTAAAGTACCAATAACATTCGATAAAAATTGTCTTATGCTTGGAATAGATGGAGGGTTATGGTTAAATGTTGAAGCGATTTGTGATTAACAATTTGTAAAATAATATACATAAATTCTTATCAAGGATAGCTTTTATTTATAGATCCTGATAAATATAATATATTATGTATGAGACAATAAAAAATACACCTTTTTTGAAATTATAGTCTACAAATATTCTATTTTCGGAGATAAACTCATTAACAGTCATCTTTTATGATTAATATTTCTGTGTTTCTCTGTTTCTTCCGGTAATGCGCTTTGGTACAAATTTTATTCTAGACATTTATTACCGTATTTGGATTAACAGGTTCATTACTTGTATAATAAAATCCTTAAAAATACAAAAACACGTCAGATTTTGATAAAGTTGGAGAATTTGTCCAGAGAATTTATGGTTTCTGGCAGATTTACATTAGGTATTTCTAATCTTTTAATGCTCGATAATATAAAAAAAGGTAACCATTATTTTTGCCTTTTTATGAGACTGTACGTTTACATTTATCCTTTGATAGATCGACCCTTAACTTGAGCCGTTCTTTGTATTTTTTTATTAAAATGTTGATAATCCAATAAATGCGATTTCTAGACAAAAAAATCGATGTAGCAATTCTAATTTGAAAAAAACCAAACCTTTAAATAATTTGTTGGACGTGTTGTTATTTGAAAAAAGGTAAATATTTTGTTGAATATTTATTTTAATTTTAATTCAACAAATATTTGATAACGTTGCATGAGGATACAAGCTCTGTTATTAACTGTTATCCTTTTTAATGATTTATTTAATTTTTTTAATTGTTCACTGTCCTATACCCAAATATTGTCTGTCTGTATCTATGGATCTGTATAAAAAACAAAATCTCATAATAATTGTTACCATTCGGTGATTATTTTTACGGCGATTAGTAACTACAATTTTTCGTTACTTGTTTGTGCTATCAGTGTAACAGGAATTAAAAAAAAATGTCTCTCCTTGCTGACAATTTCATATTAGATTTTACAACAATTCTTGCAACATTATCTATACTTTTCTTATTATATTTCAAATGGAAATTCAGTTACTGGGAAAAATTAGGTGTTCCTACATTACCTCCAAAGATACCATTTGGTAATACCAAAGATTGTATACTTAGAAAATGTGCATTAGTTGAAGAAATTAAACATCTTTACGATCAATTTAAAGCAAAACAGGTTCAACATGGTGGTATTTATATTGGTGGTAATCATTTATATATGCCAATATCATTGGAACTAATACAATCAATACTTCAAAAAGATTTTCAACATTTTGCTAGTCATGGTCTTTATCATGATCCAGAAAATGAACCATTAATTGCTCATCTATTCAACTTAGAAGGACAAAAATGGAAAAATATGCGTGCTAAATTAACACCAACATTTACATCCGGTAAAATGAAAATGATGTTTCAAACACTAGTTGATTGTACGGTTGGTTTAAAACAGATCATGAGTGAACCTGCAAGAAATCAAACACCAGTTGATATTAAAGAAATTTTAGCAAGATTCACAACTGATATTATTGGTTCTTGTGCATTCGGTATTGAATGTAATAGTTTGAAAGATCCTGATGCTGAATTCCGTAAATATGGTAGAAAAGTTTTCGAAAGTACATTTAGGAGTAAATTTAAGAATTTTTTGAGAGATTTTATGCCAATGCGTTTGTTACATTTCATGGCTTTTAGAGTTCTAGACTCCGATGTGACAAAATTCTTTACGCAAGCTATCGAAAATACTGTTAATTACAGAGAAACGAATCAAATTTATCGTAAAGATTTTCTACATCTTCTTATCCAATTGAAAAATCGTGGTAAAGTCAGTGATGATGGAAAATTATTGCTAAACGGTGAAGAAATGGCCAAAGACAGTATAACGATGAATGAAGTTGCAGCACAAGCCTTTGTGTTCTTCGTAGCAGGATTCGAAACATCATCAACAACAATGACTTTTGCACTACTTGAAATCGCTATGAATCCTGAAATTCAGGACAAGATGAGAAATGAAATTCGTCAAATTCTAGCTAAACACGATAATAAACTAACTTATGATGCTATAATGGAAATGAAATATATGGACCAAGTTCTGGAAGGTAAATTTGGTACTTTAATTTTCTTTCGTTAAAAACGTGCATTACTGAAAATTTCAGAAACTTTACGAAAATATCCACCTGTAAGTGCCCTACCTCGGAAATGTACTCGAGATTATCAAATACCCGGTACTTCAGTAACAATTGAAGCAGGTACAAGAGTTGTAATTTCCGTACTAGGTCTACACAAAGATCCTGAATATTATCCAAATCCTGAAATATTTGATCCCGGACGATTTTCAGAAGAGAATAAAGCAAAACGTCCACCATGTACTTGGATACCGTTTGGTGAAGGTCCACGGCTTTGTATTGGTAATTTCACCAATCAATATTATAATGTAGTCAAAAATATAAATTGAAAAAATTATTTCAGGCCTCAGGTTTGGACTAATGCAAAGTAAAGTTGGATTAGTGGCGTTACTCAATTACTTTAAAATTTCATTGAATGCTAAAACAAGAGTACCAATAGAATTTGTCAAATCTACTGGCCTTATTAGCGTTATTTCAGTAAACGGAGGTGTATGGCTTGATGTTGAAGCCGTTTCCAGTTAAACATTTTATTTTGCTTATTATGTATACTGCCTATATTGCAATTATCATTTAATACAACTTAAAGTAGAAAACTTGTTTGATGATTCTTAATCTATCTAGCCGAATCTTTCAATTATGTTCTTCTGTAAAATGCGTTTTGTAAAGAAAAATATATCAGATTGTTTTGTTGCCAAGAAAATGTCCAGAAAATTATGAATTTTAATAAATTACCGTTAATTCAAACTGTAGATTGTGGATTTTCAAGATAAAATGAGCTTTTTTGTCTTACAAT